>JAKCPI010015040.1:0-18729 GCA_023213315.1 Euborellia annulipes | reverse complement strand
AGGGTCCGACCGAAACAAGATTTTCAGCCGAAACCGAAACCGAAACCGAATATTCGGCGTCAACCTTAGTTTCGGCCGAAACCGTAACCGAAACCGAAACTTGTATTTCCTATAAAAAATTTTTTTCATTTTACTTTTTTTTTTTTTTTGAATTTTTTTTCCCTCCCGTGAAAATCATTTTACCTTTTTTTTAGGGAGACTAAAATTAAAAAAATTATTTGACCCTTTTTACTTTCTCTTACCTCTATATATATATATTAATATATATAGAGAGAAAGTATTGGATTCATGTCAAAAATTCGATGTCGAGATTTTGATGGATCTTCACGTTTTGAGGTCCCCTGAATCCAAAAAAGTGGTTTTCGCGACATGGTCTGTCTGTCTGTGTGTCTGTGTGTGTGTGTGTGTCTGTGTGTCTGTGTGTGTGTGTTCAATTTTAAGCATGAAGGAATTGAGCTAGGAGGCTGAAATTTTATATTTAAGTTAAACACCCCCGGGACCGACAAAATAAGCTTTTAATCAAAATCGGCCAAAAAGTACTAGTACTTTACTGATGTACTTTTTCAGTTTTTTTCGATTTTCTCAAAATTCGCTCTAACGATTTTGATTAAAATTCAAAAATCAATTATTTTTTAGATGCTCTTTCAAATGTATATTCTCGTTTTGCCCTCAAAATTGTTTGAAGCACACTTTACTCTTGTGCTTCATAGGGAAGATAGAAATGGTTGCCATGGTAACCGAATTTAAATCTTTTTCTTTTTATTAGATTAAAAATCTGGTGTGACTGGCGCACAGCACACAACTTTCTCTTACCTTGTGTAATCGAAAGCTGTGTACTGTGCTTGTCACACCAGATTTTTTGTGTCGACATGTATTTAGTTCCCGGCAATAGGGAATATTTGAATTCAGATGTAAAATTTATAAACATGGGAAAATATTTATATTTTGTAACCATGGCAACCATTTCTCCTATCTTTTCTATGGAGTACAAGAGTAAAGTGGTCTTCAAACAATTTTGAGGGCAAAACGAGAATATACATTTGAAAGAGCATCTAAAAAATAATTGATTTTTGAATTTTAATCAAAATCGTTAGAGCGAATTTTGAGAAAATCGAAAAAAACTGAAAAAGTACATCAGTAAAGTACTAGTACTCTTTGGCCGATTTTGATTAAAAGCTTATTTTTCCGGTCCCGGGGGGTGTTTAACTTAAATATAAAATTTCAACCTCGTAGCTCAATTCCTTCATGCTTAAAATTGAACACCCACCCACCCACACACCCACACACCCACACACACACACCCACAGACAGACCATGTCGCGAAAACCACTTTTTTGGATTCAGGGGACCTCAAAACGTGAAGATCCATCAAAATCTCGACATCGAATTTTTGACATGAAACCAATACTTTCTCTCTATATATATATTACATATATACATAGGTAAGAGAAAGTAAAAATCAATTATTATTTAAATTCCCATTTATTTTAATTTTATTTGTGTCTTTAATTGTTTCAGAGAAAACATATATGTCTCTCTCTCACAAAATTATCTTCTCTCTTTCTACGCGTTTTAAACTTTCCACCTTATCTTCGCATTTGACCAATGTTAATTTCCTATAGGGATTTGTATGTTAATTTCGATTCAAAAGGGGGTCCCCTTTAGAACTTTTTACGCATTTAAAATTTTTTTTTCCAATTCTTATGAAATTTTGTATTTATTTACGATTCTATATTGTGTATAAAATGTCCAAATATGAGATTAAAATTTTGAAAAATAACCATAGTTTATTTGAAGCAGTCAACATTTAAAATGCAAGTTTGAAACTAAGGTGCTATGGGAAACTAAATATATCTCGACACAAAAAATCTGGTGTGACCAGCACAGTGCGCAACTTTCTCTTACCGAAGGGTAAGAGAAAGTTGTGTGCTGTGCGCCAGTCACACCAGATTTTTTTTTTTTTTTGCATGCGAGTCTCATCCCATTTTTTCAGACTCTGGTTTCGGCCGGCCGAAAGGTTCGGCCACTTTTTGGCCGAAACCGAAACTACGGCCGAAACCATGATTTTTGGCCGAAACTGGCCGAAACCGTAACCGAAACCGAATATTCGGTCGGTTCCTAATATAAATTAATGAATTTTCATATTAAGAAGAGTTTATTCTGGCAACAATGTGCGGTATGCATAAAATAAAGAACAAATTGTTTTGAGCATAAACAACAAAACATATAATAGCATAAATTTATACACGCTCAAGTAATGAAAAATTTGTACCCAATGCAAATGTAAACACAAATTTTTGCTGTAGATCGTGCTTTATGGCCAAAAATAAATAAAATAAAAAAAAAAAATAAAATAAAAACAATTGAGTTTCGACAATTTTCATGTTTTTGAATTATTAAAAAAATATTTATGAAACGATCTTTAATTTTTTCTAACGAAATTACAATAGATTATATATGTTATAGAGATTTTTTTTACATCTTTTTTTCGACGACCAATTTTTTGTATAAAATAGGAATAAAGTGTATTTTCATGTGGATTTTCTCTTGTGTAGAAAGATATATTGTGAAAGTTTTGAGTTTCAATTAAATTTTGTTTCATCTGAGAATCAAAGGAACCAACCTAAAGGAGTTCATTATTTTCCAATCAAAAGAACAAAAGAGTAATCCGCTTGACGTCAAAACCATATTTTAATATTCAATAATGAAGAAAGTCAAACAAAAATCTATTTGACAAATGATTTAGTATTTTTATTCTTTTTGTATAGCTTTTGTTCTATTCTCGTTTATGTTTCTATTTTTCATAATACCTAATTATTTATTTTTGAAGCGAAGCAAAATAATTAATTAACAGAAAAAAGACGCTATATTTTCAGCAATTTTTTATTAATTATCAAGGCAATATTTCCAGATATTTCGGAGGCACTATCGGCACTCCTTCAGTGGATTTCACCACATTACGGCCCTTATAATTAAAACAACAAAATCATCATCATTTTGAAAATGATTAATAATTGCTGGTCAAATAACATGTCGCTTCCAAGCGTTTTAATTATAAGGGCCGTAATGTGGTGAAATCCACTGAAGAAGGAGTGCCGATAGTGTCTCCGAAATATCTGGAAATATTGCCTTGATAATTAATAAAAATTGCTGAAAATATAGCGTCTTTTTTCTGTTAATTAACCAACTTAAGCAACACCACTTAAGCAAAATAATTAATCTTTGGATTATACAAGAATAATACTAAATGGAAAGCTTTTTACGACCATTTATATGTTAAAAATCTGGTGTGACAGACGCACAGCACACAACTTTCTCTTACCTTCGGTAATCGAAAGTTGCGTACTGTGCTTGTCACACCAGATTTTTTGTGTCGACATATATTTAGTTCCCGACAGTACGGAACATATGAATTCAGATGTAAAATTTATAAGTATGGGAAAATATTTATATTTTGTTACCATGGCAACCATTTCTCCTCCCATCTTCCCTATGAAATACAAGAGTAAAGTGGTCTTCAGAAGATTTCAATTGGAAAATGAGAATATACATTTTAAAGAGAATCTAAAAATTAATTGATTTTTGAATTTAAAAAAAAAATCGTTGGAGCAAATTTTGAGAAAATCGAAAAAAACTGAAAAAGTACATCAATAAAGTACTAGTACTCTTTGGCCGATTTTGATTAAAAGCTTATTTTTCCGGTCCCGGGTGGTGTTTAACTTAAATATAAAATTTCAACCTCGTAGCTCATTTCCTTCATGCTTAAAATTGAACACAGACACACACACTGACAGACCATGTCGCGAAAACCACTTTTTTGGATTCAGTTTTGGAACCACTTTTTTGGATTCACGTGAAGATCCATCAAAATCTCGACATCGAATTTTTGACATGAATCCAATACTTTCTCTCTCTATATATATTACATATATACATAGGTAAGAGAAAGTAAAAATTAAAAGCAAGCGACAGGTGAGAAGATGCAAAAATATTTTTTAAGGTGTTTTTCGGTATCTATGGCCATTTAGACCCGTCCCTATTTAAATGTAAAATTTGTTTTCATAGAAATCTTCAGTCGTTTGTCATAAAACTCAAAACTGTCAATCATATTCTTAAGAAATAAGTGAGAATTTAAAGAAAGAACTCAATAAATATTTCGAAGAATTTAACACTAAAATATTTTTTTTAATGAGATTTACCGCAAATTAGGCTAATTTTTTCCAAAGGCCACTGGCCAAACGGGCAAAGTAAAAAAAAAAAGCTTAATTTTTGGGATCGAAGAAACAAGATGCACTTGTCAAAAAAGTTTTTGTTTATAGATAATAAATGTCCCTGTCCTTTGGATAGAGTTAATCCCTGTTCTTAGAATCAATCGTTTGCTCTTATTCTGAATGATAAATATAATTTAAATAATTAACAAAAATAAATATTTTTTTTTTTTTTTTTTTTTGATTATAGAGGCTCTTAGATGTGGTTTATATAGACGTTGTTGGTATTGCCTTGGAGGATATTATTTAAAAAATCTGGGGTGAGTGACCTCACAGAACACAATTTTCTTTTACCTTTGGTAATCGAAAGTTGTGAGATGTGCTCTTATACCAGATTTTTTTTCGAAAAATCGAGATTAAAAACAATCTGGTGTGACTGGGGCACAGCACACAACTTTCTCTAACCTTCGGTAATCGAAAGTTGTGTTCTGTGCTTGTCACACCAGATTTTTTGTGTCAACATATATTTAGGTCCTGACAGTACATTCGATTTTCAAGATGTACAATTTATAAGTAGGTCCTTTATGTAAAAATATTTATATTTTGTTACCATGGCAACCATTTTTCCTATTTTTTCTATGGAGAACAAGAGTAAAGTGGTCTTATTTCAATGACAAAATGAGAATATACATTTTAAAGAGAATCTAAAAAATAATTGATTTTTGAATTTTAAATAAAATCGTTCGAGCGAATTCTGAGAAAATCGAAAAAAACTGAAAAAGTACATCAGTAAAGTACTAGTACTCTTTGGCCGATTTTGATTAAAAGCTTACTTTTCCGGTCCCGGGAGGTGTTTAATTTAAATATAAAATTTCAGCCTCATAGCTCAATTCCTTCATGCTTAAAATTGAAAACACACAGACAGACCATATAGCAAAAACCACTTTTTTGGACAGTCCAAAATAATGAATTTTGGATTAAGTTTCGGGTAAAGTTTATTCGCACATCTTCAGTGGACATTTCTAGTGGGAGAGAATTAAGTCTCTTTGATCATACATAGTTATCATTAAATGTTGTATAAAATAATACAGTAAATTTTGCTATGTAAAAAAATATGATTTACGAAGAAGAAAGGAAAGCGAGCGACAGGTGAGAAGATGCAATTTTTTTTTCTTAGAAGAGGTTTAAAAAAATTCTAAATCGATTCAACAGAAAAGACTCTGTCCTTTAGAGTAGTGATATTGGTTTAGACATATTTCCAGGCCTGAATGATAAAATTTATTTAAATGATATTGACTACCAATTAATTTAAAAAGAGAGTAGAAAGATTGTGAGAAAGGAGAATGGAACCTCAACGATATTGAAAACTGGCGAATTTTATTATCAATAATAACAAGATCTGATTTTTAGGTAATTTTGACGATAAAAGAAAAAATTAATTTTATCTTTTGCCTATTAATTGGAGACTCAACCATTCACTAGATTCTTTGTAAGAAAAGAAGGGGATCAAAATAAATTCTTATTTTTGTCACTCCTACGAAAAGATTTTTTTTTTTTTTGAATCATCAATATACTTCAACTTCCTTCCTCCCACATTTTTTTTTATATAGACGCTTCCTCTCCTTTCTTACAGACAGCCATCTAACTAATTAACATTGAATTTTTTTTTTTAATCCCTAGTATTTACTAACTAGCTTATATTCAAAAAAGAGATTATAAAAGTTAAGCAAAACAAAATAGTAAATCTAACCAAGAAGCAAAATCCATAACAAACAAATCTTTTTGGTACTATATATTAGGATATCATCGAAACAAACTAATTGTGATAAGTGAAGGAAAAAAAGACAATTCGGTCTAAGGATTATTTATTTGCAATGTTTACGTTACCTTTGCCCTGAGATAGTTCCCGAAACGTACACATTGAAAATAAATACTGTAATTCTTGGGCCGAATTAAGTAGATATTTATACTCTTCCTCACCTTTGTCCAATTATTTATTTGCAATGTCTACCTTTAGGAGACTTATTCTTCTATAATCCAAAGATTAATTATTCGGCCTCGCTTCAAAAATAAATAAAAACAAAAATTTTCAATTAGGCTTTGTCCTGAGGATGGCTGACATACGTTAGCCATTCTCAGGTAGACATTGGAAATAAATAATTGGACAAAGGTGACGAATGGTATAAATGTATACTTAATTCGGCCCAATAATTATTTCTAATTATTTATTTATTTATATCTCGTTTCGAGGACTATACGCCATCCTCAGGAGAAATAGTCCTTGAAAAGCAAATAAATAATTGTTGGACCTAATTAAGTCTTTTTTTCTTCGCCTTTCTGTGAATTAGACGGCCTTCCTCCACAATAATTGTTGTAATTCTAATTTTAAAATATGGTTTTATATTTATAATAATGGGGTCAGGAAAAAAACAAGACAAGTGCAGCCAAATATTCTTTTATTTCAATTCTCGCCTTCACGGCTGACGTTTCGGCCCGAGGTCTAGGCCATCTTCAGAGCCGGCTTTGAGCAAGACCACATGCTGAATGTTGTCGCTGATGTTACTAATTTCCAGACTTTTTGAATTGATTATTGCCAGCCGGCTCTGAAGATGGCCTAGACCTCGGGTCGAAACGTCAGCCGTGAGGGCGAGAATTGAAATAAAAGAATATTTAGCTGCAATCGTCTTGTTTTTTTTCCTGACTCATCATCATTAAGCTCATGAAAAAAAATTTGAAAATTTATTTGCAGTTATGGAAGTCTTGTCTTAAATTTCTCTAATTAATCTTAAAATTACCTTATCAAGTTCAAGAAGCCAAATAGCAGGAACCACTGAGCTTAGATAAAGGAAAACCGAAGGACAAAACCATTTCCATTCGTGGGTTTCTTTAACGACCAGAGTAAAGATACCTTCGAAGCCGAGCAATAAAATAGGACATGTCAAGTACCTTAAAAAAAAAAAAAAATTCGATTTAATCCATGAATAGAGAATGATTCAAGTTTTCCTTCAAGAGGATTTTGTAGAAATTAAATTAAACTTTAATCTGATTTTAGTAAAATGAGGTAAAGGAATTAGAAGAATTTAATTAAACATTTAGAAAATAAAAGAGAATTTGAATTTTCCGAGTATAATACAATATATAATGGATTTATATTCTTTTCTTTTTACTTACAGGGATTAAGAATTAAACCCACCACAGGCATTGTGTTTCTAATAATTTATTATTACTTATAATACTTTCTTTTTTGTACCTTTGTCATTGTAAATAATGATTAAATAAAATATTAGGATCAGGACCGTAGTCAGGAAATCTTTTCGGGAGGGGGGGGAGAGGAGTTTGGATGATCCGAGAGGTAAATCACCCATTTCTACATCCTAATTAATACATTTTTAAGAATATAAAATATTTTTGATAATTTCTAACCCTAACCACACTAGGGGCACCCTTCCTTTTTTTTTTGCCTCTAACAAAACGAAACTTTTCCGCCCTGCGGAAAATTTTTTCCCCTCCCGTGAAAACCATTTTTTTTAGCAAAGCTGAATTTTTTCCGCACTCCGGGAAATTTTTGCCACTTAAGTCAAAATCATTTTACTTTTTTTTAGCAAAACGAAATTTACCCCATAATATAGTAAACTTTAATTTTTTTTTGTTTATCTAAATATCTCGCGACACCCCTTAGCCATTCACGTGGCACCCTTGGGTGCCGGGGCACACCTGTTTGGAACCACTGGTTTAAGCAATTAAGATAAAGTTAAGTGATGTTCTCTTTTCACACCAGCTTTTTTCATTCATTTTTATAATATCGATTCGTGCCGGTGCTCCACTTGGTTTCATTCATTACCGTTGATACAGATTGAACGTGGGATTTGCTCCGATCAATCCGCCCAAAGGGATTCACATTTGAGAGAAGCCAAAGAGGATATGAAGGCTACATATTTTAAATCATTTTTAATTACAGTTTTGAAATTAAGGTAATTCTTAGTAATACGTTTTTAAAATCTATGAATTGTCAAGGGCAATTAACAATTCTCGGTCTTCAACTCCCATTGTTCAGGTAATTTAATAAAATTTTATTTTTTTATTTAAAACTGACGGATGTTAGATCGGTGTTATAATTAAATTTTCTTATTCTCAAAAAGTTTTCATTAGTAAATAGACTCTGCTTGAAATATTGAAGATCAACAAGAAAATATAGGGTAAGAGAAAGTAAAATAGGGAAATTAAATTTAAAAAGGCGTCAAGTGTGTGCGCTGTGTATGTCACACAATTTAATGGAATAGAATTTTTTTGACACAGGAAAATTGACAGCAATAAAACCACATTGGCCATTGTTGATATATGCCAAACCTGTCAAAGGCACCTGTTATAATTTTCAGAATTCTCTATTAATCAAATTGAATAAAATATTTAATTTTTTCTTTCCGATTAAAAGGTAGAATAATAATGATAAATAAAAAAATTATCTTTTTCAATCCGGGAAAAAAAGTTTAATAAAATACCTCTTTAATAAATTAGTATTGTTGAGTTATTTGAATAAGAGCCTTACTCAACATACTGACGTCTGAGGAAGGTCAGTTGCTCCACCCATTTCTTTCAATTTATTGAAAGATCCATTAAAAAAAGGATTTTAATAGAATTAAAATTTAAAATTTTTCATTTTGTATACAATCGCTATCCATATACACGGTGTCCCAAAAAATAGTGTCAAGCGGAAGTCCAGAGATAGAGCACCACTTGGGGTACCCGAATCATCCCCATGTATGTTATGCGATTTTGTATAGTTTTCGAGTTATGAATTTTTTTCGGAATTTTTTATGATACCTAATTTATGTGATGTGAATATGATTGATGCGTAAAAAGAATTTTCTACCTCGCTATCTTTTATGACCGATTTTAGTCAAAGTAGCCCATTAAGCACTATTTTTTTTTTAAATTATTATGAAAGCTGAAAGTCTAGAGAATTTTCGAGAACTACTTAGGAATAATAAAGTCACCTGTTTAGATTTTTAATTCAAAGTTGGAAATTTAAGTCGTAATTCACCGAACGTAAACTTTTAAATTTACACCAACATTTTCACAGTTCTCATCAAAGTGATGAACATGATTATTTTAAGCAGGGCCAGATCTAGGGGGGGGGGGGCAGTGGGTACATGTGCCCCGGGCGGCAGATATCAGGGTGCTTAAAGAAAGATTTGATAAAAAAAAGGTAAAATGATATGAATTTTGTATAGAAAATTTTAAGGAGGGGGCGGCAAATTAAATTTCCCCCCCCTAAAAAATCTCCTAGTTCCGGCCCTGATTTTAGGCATAAAAGTATAACTTATAAAGACTTAGTTTCAAAAAAAATCTGGAAAATGTCTTCTAATTTAAAAAAAAATCTGGTGTGACTGGCGCACAGCACACAACTTTCTCTTACCTTCGGTAATCGAAAGTTGTGTACTGTGCTTGTCACACCAGATTTTTTGTGTCGACATGTATTTAGTTCCCGGCAGTAGGGAATATTTGAATTCACTTGTCAGATGTAAAATTTATAAGTATGGGAAAATATTTATATTTTGTTACCATGGCAACCATTTCTCCTATCTTCCCTATGAAATACAAGAGTAAAGTGTGCTTCAAACAATTTTGAGGGCAAAACGAGAATATACATTTGAAAGAGCATCTAAAAAATAATTGATTTTTGAATTTTAATCAAAATCGTTAGAGCGAATTTTGAGAAAATCGAAAAAAACTGAAAAAATACATCAGTAAAGTACTAGTACTCTTTGGCCGATTTTGATTAAAAGCTTATTTTTCCGGTCCCGGGGGGTGTTTAACTTATATATAAAATTTCAACCTCGTAGCTTAATTCTTTCATGCTTAAAATTGAACACAGACACACCCACCCACCCACCCACCCACAGACAGACCATGTCGCGAAAACCACTTTTTTGGATTCAGGGGACCTCAAAACGTGAAGATCCAACAAAATCTCGACATCGAATTTTTGACATGAATCCAATACTTTCTCTCTATATATATATTACATATATACATAGGTAAGAGAAAGTAAAAAAAAGTTGTTCAGGTCGAAAATTCTAAAAAATTCATAACTCGAAAACTATAAAAAACGCATAACATACATGGGGGTGATTCGGGTACCCCAAGGGGTGGTCTATCTCTGGACTTACGCTTGACACTATTTTTGGGTCACCCTGTATACATATTTACAGTATATGTATTAAAATCAATATCCGATTAAAAATCGCACGCAAATCCGATAACATAATGCAATCTTTTAGGGTAGTTGGCTATAAAAAGTCCTAATATTTTGTAACAACATTTCAAAGCTATACACACTTCTATATTAACCGGTTAAATAAAATTAGTTTTCAATGTAGCTACAATTTTCTATTACCGAAGGTAAGAGAAAGTTGTGTGCTGTACGACAGATCACACCAGATTTTTAATATAAAAATACTTTTAAATGAATAAAAGACCTGTCATTGAAAAGATACCGTAATTAAAACTCCACCTTATAATTTTATTTAAAATTATAACTATTCAATATAATTTTTTTTAAATGTTTTTTTTTTGTCTCTTCTATTTAATTATAATAATTTGGAAACGATAATAATTAGAATTAGTAGTGAAAAATATAGTGTTTGAATTTATTATCAAATACTAGGAGTCAGCATATCACTTCCTTAAGAAGAATGTTTTAAAAAAATAAATACTATTAATAAGATATAAATTATTTCTTCAAGTCTAATATATTATCGAGTACGATGAGTCAGTATATCACTTCCTCAAGAAAAATTCTTAGGAAAGTAAAATTTATGACTTTTTGATATTTTTTATTATTTCCGTCCTGAGAGAACGGAGAATCGAGTTGACATTTTCTTATTTAAAGTTCTTTTTTGATTAGATTAATTTCTCAATTCTTTCTAGAAAATAGTTATGCGGAAGGATATATCCGTATCAAACATTAATAAAAGGCCTTGTTTTCTTCTTTATGATAATCAAATTTAACATTTGAAATAATTTTGTTTTTAAAATATGGAGGAAGCATCTTATGCCCAATCCACCCAATTTTATACTTAAAATTATATCAACAACCTCAAGTTGTAAATTTTAGTGATATTCTTATTTATTTTTATTTATAATTTTTTCTTTTTAATAATCATAAACTAAATTAAATACATATTTTTATAAATATTAATTTCAAAAAATGAGAAAATCAGAAACAAAATATTAATTTTCATATTTTTATTAATTAATACAATTTTATATATACTACTATATATAAATATTAATAAATCTCACTCTATAACATTTTTTCAATCTCGACCCCTAGGGGTCACCTACACGGAGGTAGCGCAAAGGAAAAAATTTAACGATAATAAAACACAATTTCATGGAGAAGGGAAATAGGTACCAAAATAGAGAAAATCATATAACTTACATAGTCTTTTATTTACAATCTTTTGTGGTCATGAACCAAGAGAACGCCAGAATTTTTCAACCTGTAAATTCAAAAGATGAAAACACACCCTAATATAAGACGAATTTTTCAAAATTCCAACGGGAAGTGGTCAGAGCGGACAGACGGAGGAGGGCCCCCCTAATATAATATAGATCATCCTCGATATAGTTCATATTGTTCTTTTTTATAGAAAAACGAAATCGAATCCAAAAAGTATTATATTAGTTAATAATATATATTACAATATTTTTAGCTGCATTGCTAAGCCCCCGAAACGAGGGCAAATATTTGGGGGAGTAGAAATTTACAAACCATGTCAGTTGCAACCGTCGTTGCTAAGACACGTTCTCTGATTGAAAAAAAACAGTTTCAAGACCCAAAGGGGAATAAAGAGCCGGACCCCCAAAATTATAAAAAAACAGACGTTTAAGCTAAAATAAACCAAACCAACACCCTAGCGGGGGGGAGGATAAGATACGGCCACTGAATGGTCAGGCACAATATTATGTTTGTCATAAAAATATCATTTATGAAAAACTAACGATTGAAGGAAGGAATCTTTGACAATATTGTAATAGTCGGAGAGCTGGCGACAAAAATGGGCAAGAGTTTTCTGAAGGTCAGAATAGGTTGCATTTTAGTGATGGAAAGATACTCTAGTCAGTACTTCCAGTACCGGGGCGTTTAGCGGGAATAAACCGGTAAAGTTGCGGGAAGATGGTTTTTCGCAAATATCTCGAAAACTATGCGGTTTTCTGCAAAGATTCATCTATACAAAAATAATCAAAATTAAATTACAAACAAAAATGGACTAGTACATAATCGGTTAAGTGAACGGTTCGGGAGATATAGAGGGGTAAAATTTGTAACGAGTTAGGAGGGGGTTAGGAGTCTGAACAAACCGAATGAGATTCGCACCTAACAAAAAAAAAGGTCAACTGATTTTCGCAAGAGGAAAAAAGGGGGCGAGGTAGTTCTATGATGTGACATAATATTTATAGGAGAGTTTGTTTGTATGTGACTGTGACAGGGGGGGGAGGGACTAGAAAATCATCAAAAAAGGCATTACATAATATGTGGACGGCCCCTTAGGGAAGGTTCTTTCATGGAAGGGTGATTAATTGGGGTAATAATGATTTAGTTTCAGAACCAAAGCATGTTTAAAGCTGATTAAAATTATAATATTGATATTTTTTCTATCCAAAGGGGAGAGGACTTCAAGTGAATATGAGTTATTTTAATATTTAATAATGATGAATGAATAAATCAGGAGCTACTCAAGAAGACAAATCACAAGAAACTCTCAATCTTATAAATTTCAATTTTAAATAATTTTTACAACAATCACTAAAAAGTTGACAGAACGATTAATGGATTACCAGTAGAGTGGATCTCCTTTAGCCTGGACCACCTGCCAGATGGCTAACCCTCCATGAGCAGCGAATACAAGTCTCGTAAGAACTGCTTTGATCACTGCCATTTCTTCAACTAGAATCTCAACTAGCAAATGCCTAGCTATTTATCCCACAGGAACTCAAGTTGGATCAATCATCCGACCTGTCCTCCTCCTTTTACCCCCTATTTTAATGGACATCGAGTCCTTTTATTTGTGTGGTCTTTTATACGAAAGAGCCATCATTGGGTGAGTGAGTCAATGCATTAACGACTTTTGAGGATCTTTAAAAAAAAAAATAAATAAATAAAATAGGGATGGTATAAAGAAGACATATCATTGGAAAAGCAATGGCCAATACAGTATATGGATAACTCAGAATGCAAATGCGAATAAGTCAATAAAACACTAAAATTAATGAACCGTTAAATACTAAAAAAAAAGTTTATTCAATTAAATCGAGATCCAGCACAGGTGGGCACGAGTCAAAGGCCGAAGGCGGGCGGCGCGGATAGCATATAAATTATATATTCAAATTAATTGATCATTCATTACGGTTGGTCACAAAGAAGAATTTTTGAATTAAAGGCCTGCCTATATTTATATTGATGAGTGAAAAAAGAAAAGTAATACAAAGTGTTTTAAAAAATTATATAGGTTCAAAAAATAACTATGTTGAGAAACAAAATTAAAAGGAAAAATCAGACCAGCTATCAAAAAGGGCCCTGGATTAAAATGACAGTAGAAACTCTGGTCTAGAATATGAGCCTGAATTAAGTCATACATCTTTGGCTATGTCATCCTAAAAATGATTAGGGGAATTGTGCCTAATATGACATACTTGATAAGATGACATGATCATAATATTTTATATTAAAATTACCGGCAGAGCTTTCATAGACACATTTTCGTGATTCAGGATCAAAATCACCTCCGCAGATATAAATTCAGCTTAAACGCGCAAATCATTTGTTCATTAAATGCAATTTTGTGATATTGCTGTCAAAGAATTTTTTTGTAAAGTATGTGCTTTCAGATATGGTTAGGACAGTATCTTATAATTGCTGGGTATTCCATTGGGTTCATGGTTCGTATTACTTTGTTCTATACGTGTAAAAATGAAATCTAACCATAAATGTGAGTATATCAGGGCGTTTAGTGTCTTCATATCAATCGGGTAAGATGACATACTGGTCGATTTGATAAGATGGCATAGTCTGTCATCATAGTAGAGTAAAAAAAGATAAGGAAAAATGCAGAAGAATTAAACGTGTTATTTTTGAAGATTCAGAAGATGAACATTCAGAATCTTTATCCCCTGATAACTTAACACAAGAAATTTTGACTGCCCTCATATCCTGTTTTATTTTCATTATTTTTGGGTTCAAAGAAAAAGATGTCATCTTGGGCACAATTCCCCTATAGTTTTTTGATACGCCTTGAAAAGTCAACGTCATCTGGTTAAGCAATTTATTTGGCGATGTTTCTATTTCAACACCTAATTTGACCTAATTAATTTTCTCCATCGTAAGTTAAAATGTTAGGATGAAAAAAGGATGTTCTGAACATTGATAGGAAACGAAACATCATGAGCGATAATTGATGATAGTAAAAATAAGCTTGATCAGGATCAAAAGATTTCTAAAGCTTTTGATCTTTCAAAGAATAAAAGACTTTTCAAATCTTTAATTAAAGACGTAAGTGCTGAGCGAAAATTAATGGAATAAGAGCAAGAGCAATTGTGATTTAACCTATAATTGCAATTAGTCAAAAGGCTAATTTAACTCTTTGGAATGTTTCAAAAAAAATTTAATTACTTGTATGATCTGTAAAGATGCCAAAACAAAAAATAAGCATCTCTAAGAGAAAAATCTACTTGTATGGAAAAAGTCGAAAGGTCTTGCAAAAACCCGAAAAATTTAAAAACCCGGTTTTCGGTTTTTTTTTTTTTTTTTATAAAGTAACTTACACACTATTAATTCAAATAATCAATGACTTCCATTTCCCAGATTATATTTTAGGTGATTTAATATTTAAAGAAAAAATAGAAATTCATTCGCGGTTCTAATAAAATTTAGTTAAAATTTTATTTAGCAAACAAGAAGCTTACTAAATAATTGACTGAAATAGTCACTCGGCGATTACAAGTTCTTTTTCTTTTTTAAATTCGTTTAAGGTCTTTTTCAGCATCTAAGTTCATTCCTATTTAATTAAATTGATTGGTATCCAATTTAATTAAAATAAATTTTTTCGCATGGGATGGGATGCGAACCCTCGACCTTTAGCATTTCTTTTTATTTTAATGTAACTAGTAATAAAGGCTTATTATTATACTTGCAAAATTTTGCTTCAATTTGTTTAAAAAAAATATTACTTACTACAATTTCTTCGCAGAAAATATATTTTTTATTAAAAATCCCGAGTTTTGAGGCAAAATTTATTAAGGCAAGCCGTGGTTTGTTCTTTAGCTCCATTTGAGTCCGCCAGCAATAAGGCAAGGAACAAGAAACAGCAAAGCATCTAAAAAAAATTAATAAATAATTAGAATTTATAATATTGATAATTGAAAGATTATGAAAATATAATAAATTTTATTAAATTTTGATAGAATTAAACGAGTTTAATCTATTTTTCATTTCAATTAATCATCCATATTTATAAATAAAAAATGAATTAATATTAAATCATTTTTAAAATAAATTAATATTTTATAGATAATTTTTCTGCTATGTTAGTCGTAATCCGTGAAACTTGTAATTTAAATAAATATTTTATTGATGAGAAAGATAATATTTTAATCTCCAAAAATCAATTCATTTGAAAAAGCTGGGATTTTCGATATGGTCATGGGTATAAATATTTATATTATATTTTCAATATAAATATTTAACTTGATGAATATTGTTGGAAAAATTTAAATAAGAGACGCAACTAGCATTTTGGGCGGGGGGGAGGGGGCTGGCAACGAGAAGAGCAACAGTCGCCACAATCGTTGCGGTTAAGTAATGCCAAGCGCGACGAAAGCTTGGGTTTGGTGGTCCCAATGGAAAAATTAAACTTTGATTTTTTGAATCGCTTAATCCGAAACGGTACCACGATTCAAACTTTGACTAATGTAGCGACCAGTAAAAACAATTAAATATTAAAACTGTGCATTATTATTCTACAACAGATTGAAGGAATTATTTTCATATTTTAAATACCTAATCATGTTGTTTTTGTTTTAGTTCAGTTATCCAATACAATGTTGTTTTTGAAACAGTCATCCATATCTCCGCCGAATCTCTCTCAAAGCAAAATAAATAAATTACAATATCTTCTAATCGATGAAATGTTTGCATCCTTAATTTGAAATAAAGATCTAGAAATAAAAAGTAAAAAGAATAGTAGGTCTATAAATAGGTATTTATTATTATATTAAAAAAATCAATTATACGAACGTGATCGTCCGATTTTTGATCGGTCCAATTTAACAGTCTTAAATAAGATCAGGAAAAACTTTTTTCTTCATAGTATGGATCCATTTTCAATTCTCAGTTCAAAAGAATGTCAGTATATATTTTTTAATATATTATTATTTTCTTGAAATCTCCATTGTTGCAAATGGAATTGTTATTGGAATCTTCAGTGTTCTTAAAATAATATAAAGATCTTTTCGTTTAATCTTTCGGGGTTTTAAAGATTTTAGCTGTTGACAAATAGAAAAATGATTAAATATTTTTTCTAAAAAATATTTAATAAATTTAATAATACTTACGAAAAGAATCCAGTTGGTTATGTCCTGAAGAATCTCAGCCCCCACTCCCACCCTAACCATCTAAAACAAAAGAAGAATTAAAGGATTAGTTTGTATCATTGATATATTTTATGAAAAATGTTGAAAATCTCTTTTAACTTACTCTGTAGACTGCTTCTTTCGGCTCAACGTGGGCTTCATCCTAAAAAACTAACCTAATCCCACTATCTATGACCGAGGCGGTCATCTAATTCTAAAATGAAGTTCTCTTCTTTCTTGAGACGGTCGCGAACACGAGCACTCCACGGAAGGCAAGTAAGCCTTCAATCAACATAAATCGCAAACGAAACGAAGGGAACGCGCCCACAAACCCAAGGAAAGTGAGGAAAAGAAACAGACACACACAATCTCACATACTCAATTCACAGATCAATTAATCTCTGCCCACCTGCCTAAAATCATCTACTAGAGAGCTAAAAAAGAAGCAGAGTTAATTGATCTGATATTCATTCACGAAGGATTAGGAAGGAAGCCCGCCCAATACAATACTGAAGTCCCCATATGATTGCTCATCTCAGAAACAGAAGTGACCATTGTTCGAGATGCATGCTGAAAAAAAGAACCCTAAAAGCTAACAACATCCTATACGAACTCCTAACATCTTGAACATTAACTCGACTCTGTCCTGAAACAACCAAGGCCCAGAACTCAGCACTGACGGACAAAGAGCCTCGGAGAAGAGAAAACACTCTTTCTCTCAAATGCGCGAAAAAGGAAAGAACATACAATAGAGGAATTCTCCTAGTCCCCTTGGATATTGGTCAAAGGCGAAATGAATCCTCACTGGGAGCCCTACCTAACTAAAGGGGAAGAAGAACAACAATACCCTATGCCAGTATTGAGGAATCAATTCACAATTGAACAACATCCAAGAGAACGTCAAAGAACTCGGACGCAAAAGGCCTAAATCCCCATAAATATAATATAAGTATCAATGCGTGAGCGTAGAGATTTTCTAATTATGTTTAGCGCCCTCTATATAGATTCTATCTATTTCTAAATAATCTAATAAGAATTGCGTGTATTATTAAACATTAACATGAAATTAACAAACATGCATAGATCCCATACACGCAAAATTAAGTCCTAATATTGAATTATAGCTAAAATAATAATTCATGCACGCTTGAATTGTCTCATATGATGATGTTGCTCCCTCGGGGGATAATGAATGAATGGGTGCTGTGCATTATCTACTTATTACCAAAAGACAACTTAAAATCCTTTACCTTATGCACATTGACCATTCATCCATTCATTATCTATGGAGTCAGCCCCCTTAACAAATCCGGAACTGCATTTGGGCACTGAAATATAAAAACCTATTTTTTAATAGATTAAAATGTTAAATTTATGATATTAAATGAATATAGAAAGAAAGTTGACAAATTATTACCTTAAAGTAATTTTGAAATGAATTAATAAAAAATTAATTTTTAATTTAAAAATTTTGAATTTAAAATAGACTATTTATTAACTATCTAAAAGGGACTCTGAAATGGGAGAATTACATTAATAACATCCTATCCATGCACCTATGTTAACATATTCTAGATATATTTAGGCCGAAATTCAAATAAAATTTTGAAAATCCTAAACTGCTTACTCTACGCCCACGTAAATGTTCATACAGACTTTAAATGTAGCTGCTACACTCGTGGAATCTGCCGTAGCTACTGCCTCTGCCTGGTTGACGTGAAGACGATGTTTGATGGCGGATGCTCTGCATGGATTCACTTATACACTTATTCACTTAATGGCCTTTGGCATTTGATTTATGATGACAATTCTCGAAGGCGATTCGTCGATTTCTAAAAAATAAAGAAAAAAAAATATTGAATTATTTTGAGCACAAGTTCAAAAAAAA
>JAKCPI010015039.1:0-16046 GCA_023213315.1 Euborellia annulipes | reverse complement strand
CATAGGAACAGTGGCGGATTAATGCCATTTTGTCGGGGGGGGGGCGGATTTTTTTATTTTTTTTATTTTTTTTTATTTAAGGACTTTGACGGCATCTATAGCCATTTAGACCCCTTTCCTATTTATTTAAATTGATTGGTAACAAATTCAATTGAAATTAAAGAGCGGAAATCATAATTTCTTTAGATTACTAGTTTTTATAACTTTGTGAATTTCTTCTCGGGGGGGGGGCGATCGCCCCCTCGCCCCCCCTTTAATCCGCCCCTGCATAGGAAAGAATAGAAGATTGGTAACACAATATATATGTAAATATTTTTTTATGTTTATAAATTTTACATCTTGAATTGTAATAAAATAAATTGGCAGAAACTAAATAAATTTATAGGAAAGAACTGGAGAATAAAAACTAGCAATTGATGGACCCTCTCACATCATCTTTAATTGGCAAATATTTCGACTGGCATTACGCCTAGTCATCATCAGTGCAAACAAATGATTTGGTGGAGGGCCCGTGTCAAACAATGGTTGAGGATTATTTTAAAATTTCTCGGAGAAGCAGGGGTCAGACGCAAGTGTAAGCGAAGTTTGTATGTCGACACAAAAAATCTGATATGTCAAGCACAGAACACAAATTTTAATAACCAAAAGTAAGAGAAAGATGTATGCTGTGCGACCAGTATCACCAAATTTTTTACTTTTAAATTTAGATTACGGGCAATTTGGAGTAAGACATTTTTAAATATATACAGTATAAATAGCTTATATCCTTCCGTGTATTGTATAGGCTATATTCTTAAAAAAAAATCAAATAAATCTATACAATTCACGGACGGATATAGGCTTTTTATTCATTTTTCAAAAATACTTTTTTACAAGAATATAAAAAGATGATCTTTTTTTCCAGGTAGTTTGAAAGTAAAAATTAAATTGTCTTATATAATGGAAAAAGTAATCAACAAAATTATTCAATTGCAAAATTATTAGAATGAATTTTGAACCGTATCTCTCTGTATTCACTCACCGTACTTCTAATAAAATATTTATAATCCCCTCCTCTTGAAAAACAACTGTTCAGTGGCGTAGCGAGCTTATCTCGCGCCCGGGGCACAATAACTTTTTAGCGCTCCCCCCTCCCTATTCGAAAATCATATAATATTATATATAAAATATCCTCGAAAAATAATAAATAAATAAAGAAAAATAAATAAAGTCATAGGCTCAAGATAGGCTTTAATTTTCGAAACAAAATTATCCCGCAATTTTTCGTTTTGCGGACCATTTAGCGCCCCTTTGTGAGTAGCGCCCGGGGCATGATGACCACCCTTGCCCCCCCCCTCGCTACGCCACATAACTGTTGAGATTGGTTAGTCCAAAAATCTTTTGAAGAACCAAAAAGCAAGCTTTGGAAAAAAAATACAAAAATTTCCACTAAGAAAAGGTTAAAATGTCGAAAAAGTATAATAGCAGATTGGAAAGGTGTTAAAAATGAAATTAATAGTAAAATTGTTATTAAAATATTTTTTTTCTTCTTTACACTTAAATAAGATAATCATAAATTTATAATTAACATTTTGACCTTACCTTAAAAGAATCAAAGAGTTCAATTATGTCAGCAGCTGTGCCAATGTAGACTAACAAAAGCTGAGAGAGTTGGTCTCTTGTGAGTTCCCCCTTTGGTAACATCCATCTTCCAACAATAAGTACGAGCATAAGAAGTTGTTCGATCACAGTGACCCAGGTTGAAGTAGTGACAGCTCCCACAACTTCGGGGCCAAGCCAAGGAGCCAATGCTTCTGCCAAGGCTGGTCCTCCTTCGGCCACTTTACTTCCATTTTTAATTGTTGGTGAGATTAAAAAAGTTGAGGAACCACCAAAACGTTTTTCCACCTAAAATATACAAGTCACTTTTTATTACAAAAGATTTCAAATCAAAATATATAATATGTTCTGATTAGCAAAAATTTAAAATTAAAAAATAATAAAACAGGAGGTTGTATGTTTCTTTTTTTTTTTTATAAATATAAACACATGTTTTTCGATACTTAGTGTGTCATCTTTGGAAGTGGATAAAAAATGCTATTGTTTTTAAAGGAGGCATAAGCGAATTATATATAGAGTAAAACCCCTCTTATTCGGCCTCGGATCATCCGGTCCTCTGATTAACCGGCCTATCCCATTATAAATTACATATATTTATAATATATTATTTTTATTTGTACATATATTATATATAAATTACTTTTTTTTGAATTTTAAGAGTTCCGAGTTTGTTTACTCGTTTGCTTCCCAGACCATTCTTCTACTACCAGGGGCGTATATAGAAATTTTTTTCGGGGGGGGGGGGGCCCGAACTCAAAAGTTTTTCTGCGGAAATTTTTTTTTTTTCAAGAAACTATATTTTTTTCACACGAAATTTTTTGCGGAACATTTTTTCTATTGCGGAACCAAAGTTGTCCATCCTGCGGAAAAACTTGTTGAGCTGATGTCTGTATATCCCTATATATGTATATGTGTTTGGGAAATTTCGGGGGGGCCCGGGCCCCCTCGGCCCCCCCCATAAATACGCCCCTGTCTACTACATACCAAGGCTTTTTGGAACAAAACGATTTCTACTAATCGTGCCTAAAACTGTTTTTTTCAATGCTTTTCTATGGGTGAACAAAATGTTTTGTCATTTACACAAAAATATATTTCAAAAGAATAACCAACAAATTGGTATATTTTTGTCTGATTTCTTTAAATCTATGACAAATTAACTTGATGCCCCCGGGTGTGGCATAGCAGGTAGCGTGCCTACCTCCTATACCAAACGTCGCGGGTTCGGATCCAGGCAGTCCGATGATTTTATTTAAGCCATTTGGATACCAGATGGCTTAAATAGAAATGCCTGAACCCACAATAGATAATATATATTACAACGGTTATAGTCAAAGTCTTAAATGGCCTAAGTTGCCGAAAAGACTGTGTGAATGTGTGTATGAGTGTGAGTGTGAATGAGAAAAAAGTGTGAATGTTAAAAAAAAAAAAAAAAAAAAATTAACTTGATTAAAAGTTGAGATTTGGGGAAAAAATAAAAATTTTTTAGTATAAAAAACAATTTAGATTGGTTTCGAAACTTTGTATCACCCTTGCTCAGGAGCGTTTTGCTCAATCGGTGTGCGTTGGCATTGAGCAAAAGGGTTTGCTCTTGGACAAAACGTTTTGTCCGAAAATGTTTTGCTCAAATGGTGTGCGTTAAGCCTAGGAGGGGTGTATTAAAATTGAATTAGTAAAAAATTCATTGGGCTTAAAAAATTTACGGCTAGCAATTGGTAAAATTTACTGGGTACCAGTATAAGTGGAACCCAGAAATGGAACTGGCAATAAATTTTGTGGAGCTCTAATTCACACACAAATACCTATATATAAATTAATGAATTTTCATATTAAGAAGAGTTTATTCTGGCAACAATGTGCGGTATGCATAAAATAAAGAACAAATTGTTTTGAGCATAAACAACAAAACATATAATAGCATAAATTTATACACGCTCAAGTAATGAAAAATTTGTACCCAATGCAAATGTAAACACAAATTTTTGCTGTAGATCGTGCTTTATGCCCAAAAATAAATAAAATAAAAAAAATAATAAAATAAAAACAATTGAGTTTCGACAATTTTCATGTTTTTGAATTATTAAAAAAATATTTATGAATCGATCTTTAATTTTTCCTAACGAAATTACAATAGATTATATATGTTATAGAGATTTTTTTAACATCTTTTTTTCGACGACCAATTTTTTGTATAAAATCTGAATAAAGTGTATTTTCATGTGGACAGTGGCGTACCGAGGGGGGAGGGCGGGGGGGCGGTCCGCCCCAGGCCCCGAGCCGGCATAGGCCCCCATATATTTATAAAAAAAAAAATTTAACGAAAATTTCTCTTTGAGAGGCCCCGGGGCCCTCAGGGCTCAAATAAAAACCAAAAAATTTAGTTAAAAAAATCAAAATTTAATGAAAATTTCTCTTTTTGAGGCCCCGGGGCCCTCAGGGCTCAGGTAAAAACCGAAAAATTTAGTTAAAAAATCAAAATTTAATGAAAATTTCTCTTTGAGAGGCCCCGGGGCCCTCAGGGCTCAAGTAAAAACCGAAAAATTTAGTTAAAAAATCAAAATTTAATGAAAATTTCTCTTTTTTGAGGCCCCGGGGCCCTCAGGGCTCAGGTAAAAACCGAAAAATTAGTTAAAAAATCAAAATTTAATGAAAATTTCTCTTTGAGAGGCCCCGGGGCCCTCAGGGCTCAAGTAAAAACCGAAAAATTTAGTTAAAAAATCAAAATTTAATAAAAATTTCTCTTTGAGAGGCCCCGGGACCCTCAGGGCACAAGTAAAAACAAAATTTAATGAAGATTTCTCTTTGAGAGGCCCCGGGGCCCTCAGGGCTCAAGTAAAACCTAAAATTTAGTTAAAATATCAAAATTTAATGAAAATTTCTCTTTGAGAAGCCCCGGGGCCCTCAGGGCTCAAATAAAACCTAAAATTTAGTTAAAAAATCAAAATTTAATGAAAATTTCTCTTTGAAAACCCCGGGGCCCTCAGGGCAAAAATAAAAAACCGAAAAATTTAGTTAAAATATCAAATTTAATGAAAATTTCTCTTTGAGAGGCTCCGGGGCCCTCAGGGCACAAGTAAAAACCGAAAAATTTAGTTAAAAAATCAAGATTTAATGAAAATTTCTCTTTGAGAGGCCCCGGGGCCCTCAGGGCTCAGGTAAAAACCGAAAAATTTAGTTAAAAAATCAAAATTTAATGAAAATTTCTCTTTGAGAGGCCCCGGGCCCTCAGGGCTCAAGTAAAAACCGAAAAATTTAGTTAAAAAATCAAAATTTAATGAAAATTTCTCTTTTTGAGGCCCCGGGGCCCTCAGGGCTCAGGTAAAAACCGAAAAATTAGTTGAAAAATCAAAATTTAATGAAAATTTCTCTTTGAGAGGCCTCGGGGCCCTCAGGGCTCAAGTAAAAACTGAAAAATTTAGTTAAAAAATCAAAATTTAATAAAAATTTCTCTTTGAGAGGCCCCGGGACCCTCAGGGCACCAAGTAAAAACAAAATTTAATGAAGATTTCTCTTTGAGAGGCCCCGGGGCCCTCAGAGCTCAAATAAAACCTAAAATTTAGTTAAAATATCAAAATTTAATGAAAATTTCTCTTTGAGAAGCCCCGGGGCCCTCAGGGCTCAAATAAAACCTAAAATTTAGTTAAAAAATCAAAATTTAATGAAAATCTCTCTTTGAAAACCCCGGGGCCCTCAGGGCAAAAATAAAAACCGAAAAATTTAGTTAAAATATCAAATTTAATGAAAATTTCTCTTTGAGAGGCTCCGGGGCCCTCAGGGCACAAGTAAAAAACCGAAAAATTTAGTTAAAAATCAAAATTTAATGAAAATTTCTCTTTGAGAAGACCCGGGGCCCTCAGGGCTCAGGTAAAAACCGAAAAATTTAGTTAAAAATCAAAATTTAATGAAAATTTCTCTTTGAGAAGACCCGGGGCCCTCAGGGCACAAAAACAAAATTTAATGAAGATTTCTCTTTTTGAGGCCCCGGGGCCTTCAGGGCTCAAATAAAAACCGAAAAATTTAGTTAAAAAATCAAAATTTAAAGAAAATTTCTCTTTGAGAGGCCCCGGGGCCCTCAGGGCTCAAGTAAAAACAAAATTTAATGAAAATTTCTCTTTGAGAGGCCCCGGGGCCCTTGGTACTCAAGTAAAAATGGGAAAATTTAGATAAAAAAAAAAAACAAAATTTAATGAAAATTTCTCTTTTAGAGGCCCCGGGGCCCTCAGGGCTCAAGTAAAAATGGGAAAATTTAGATAAAAAAAAAAAACAAAATTTAATGAAAATTTCTCTTTGAGAGGCCCCGGGGCCCTTGGGGTTCAGGGATATACGGTATTTTAAAAATATTTTTATGTATGGAGAAGAGGGATATTTAAAGATGAGCAGCCCCCCCCCCCCAAAAAAAAAAATTCAATATAAGGCCCCTTCTTCTAGTGCCGCCCCAGGCCCCCAACTGCCTCGGTACGCCTCTGCATGTGGATTTTATCTTGTGTAGAAAGATATATTGTGAAAGTTTTGAGTTTCAATTAAATTTTGTTTCATCTGAGAATCAAAGGAACCAACCTAAAGGAGTTCATTATTTTCCAATCAAAAGAACTAAAGAGTAATCCGCTTGACGTCAAAACCATATTTTAATATTCAATAATGAAGAAAGTCAAACAAAAATCTATTTGACAAATGATTTAGTATTTTTATTCTTTTTGTATAGCTTTTGTTCTATTCTCGTTTATGTTTCTATTTTTCATAATACGTACCTAATTATTTATTTTTGAAGCGAAGCAAAATAATTAATTAACAGAAAAAAGACGCTATATTTTCAGCAATTTTTATTAATTATCAAGGCAATATTTCCAGATATTTCGGAGACACTATCGGCACTCCTTCTTCAGTGGATTTCACCACATTACGGCCCTTATAATTAAAACGCTTGGAAGCGACATGTTATTTGACCAGCAATTATTAATCATTTTCAAAATGATGATGATTTTGAAAATGATTAATAATTGCTGGTCAAATAACATGTCGCTTCCAAGCGTTTTAATTATAAAGGCCGTAATGTGGTGAAATCCACTGAAGAAGGAGTGCCGATAGTGTCTCCGAAATATCTGGAAATATTGCCTTGATAATTAATAAAAATTGCTGAAAATATAGCGTCTTTTTCTGTTAATTAACCAACTTTAGCAACACCACTTAAGCAAAATAATTAATTTTTGGATTATACAAGAATAATACTAAATGGAAAGCTTTTTACGACCATTTTTATGTTAAAAATCTGGTGTGGCTGGCGCACAGCACACAACTTTCTCTTACCTTCGGTAATCGAAAGTTGTGTTCACTCTTACCTTCGGTAATCGAAAGTTGTGTTTTGTGCTTGTCACACCAGATTTTTTGTGTCGACATATATTTAGTTCCCGACAGTAGGGAACATATGAATTCAGATGTAAAATTTATAAGTATGGGAAAATATGTATATTTTGTAACCATGGCAACCATTTCTCCTATCTTTCCTATGAAACACAAGAGTAAAGTGTGCTTCAAACAATTTTGAGGGCAAAACGAGAATATACATTTTAAAGAGCATCTAAAAAAAAATTGATTTTTGAATTTTAATCAAAATCGTTAGAGCGAATTTTGAGAAAATCGAAAAAAAAAACTGAAAAAGTACATCAGTAAAGTACTAGTACTCTTTGGCCGATTTTGATTAAAAGCTTATTTTTCCGGTCCCGGGGGGTGTTTAACTTAAATATAAAATTTCAACCTCGTAGCTCATTTCCTTCATGCTTAAAATTGAACACAGACACACAGACAGACAGACCATGTCGCGAAAACCACTTTTTTGGATTCAGGGGACCTCAAAACGTGAAGATCCATCAAAATCTCGACATCGAATTTTTGACATGAATCCAATACTTTCTCTCTCTATATACATTACATATAGGCTATACATAGGTAAGAGAAAGTAAAAATTAAAAGCAAGCGACAGGTGAGAAGATGCAAAAATATTTTTTAAGGTGTTTTTCGGTATCTATGGCCATTTAGACCCGTCCCTATTTAAATGTAAAATTTGTTTTCATAGAAATCTTCAGTCGTTTGTCATAAAACTCAAAACTGTCAATCATATTCTTAAGAAATAAGTGAGAATTTAAAGAAAAAACTCAATAAATATTTCGAAGAATTTAACACTAAAATATTTTTTTTTAATGAGTTTTACCGCAAATTAGGCTAATTTTTTCCAAAGGCCACTGGCCAAACGGGCAAAGTAAAAAAAAAAAAGCTTAATTTTTGGGATCGAAGAAACAAGATGCACTTTTCAAAAAAAGTTTTTGTTTATAGATAATAAATGCCCCTGTCCTTTGGATAGAGTTAATCCCTGTTCTTAGAATCAATCGTTTGCTCTTATTTTGAATGATAAATATAATTTAAATAATTAACAAAAATAAATTTTTTTTTTTTTTTTTGATTATAGAGGCTGTTAGATGTGGTTTATATAGACGTTGTTGGTATTGCCTTGGAGGATATTATTTAAAAAATCTGGGGTGAGTGACCTCACAGAACACAATTTTCTTTTACCTTTGGTAATCGAAAGTTGTGAGATATGCTCTTATACCAGATTTTTTTTCGAAATCGAGATTAAAAAAAATCTGGTGTGACTGGGGCACACACAACTTTCTCTAAACTTCGGTATTCGAAAGTTGTGTTCTGTGCTTGTTACACCAGATTTTTTGTGTCAACATATATTTAGGTCCTGACAGTACATTCGATTTTCAAGATGTACAATTTATAAGTAGGTCTATGTGAAAATATTTATATTTTGTTACCATGGCAACCATTTTTCCTATTTTTTTCTATGGAGAACAAGAGTAAAGTGGTCTTCAGAAGATTTCAATGACAAAATGAGAATATACATTTTAATGAGAATCTAAAAAATAATTGATTTTTTAATTTTAAATAAAATCGTTAGAGCGAATTCTGAGAAAATCGAAAAAAACTGAAAAAGTACATCAGTAGAGTACTAGTACTCTTTGGGCGATTTTGATTAAAAGCTTATTTTCAAGGTCCAGGAGGGTAAAAAACTTAAATATAAAATTTCAGCCTTGTAGCTCAATTCCTTCATGCTTAAAATTGAAAACACACAGACAGACAGACACACAGACAGACCATGTAGCGAAAACCACTTTTTTGGACAGTCCAAAATAATGAATTTTGGATTAAGTTTCGCACATCTTCAGTGGACATTTCTAGTGGGAGAGAATTAAGTCTCTTTGATCATACGTAGTTGTCATTAAATGTTGTATAAAATAATACAATAAATTTTGCTATGTAAAAAAATATGATTTACGAAGAAGAAAGGAAAGCGAGCGACAGGTGAGAAGATGCAATTTTTTTTTTTTTTTTCTTAGAAGAGGTTTAAAAAATTCTAAATCGATTCAACAGAAAAGACTCTGTCCTTTAGAGTAGTGATATTGGTTTAGATATATTTCCAGGCCTAAATGATAAAATTTATTTAAATGATATTGACTACCAATTAATTTAAAAAGAGAGTAGAAAGATTGTGAGAAAGGAGAATGGAACCTCAACGATATTGAAAACTGGCGAATTTTATTATCAATAATAACAAGATCTGATTTTTAGGTAATTTTGACGATAAAAGAAAAAATTAATTTTATCTTTTGCCTATTAATTGGAGACTCAACCATTCACTAGATTCTTTGTAAGAAAAGAAGGGGATCAAAATAAATTCTTATTTTTGTCACTCCTACGAAAAGATTTTTTTTTTTTTTGAATCATCAATATACTTCAACTTCCTTCCTCCCACATTTTTTTTTATATAGACGCTTCCTCTCCTTTCTTACAGACAGCCATCTAACTAATTAACATTGAATTTTTTTTTTTTTAATCCCTAGTATTTACTAACTAGCTTATATTCAAAAAAGAGATTATAAAAGTTAAGCAAAACAAAATAGTAAATCTAACCAAGAAGCAAAATCCATAACATACAAATCTTTTTGGAACTATATAATAGGAATATCATCGAAACAAACTAATTGTGATAAGTGTAGGAAAAAAGACAATTCGGTCTAAGGATTATTTATTTGCAATGTTTACGTTACCTTTGCCCTGAGATAGTTCCCGAAACGTACACATTGAAAATAAATACTGTAATTCTTGGGCCGAATTAAGTAGATATTTATACTATTCCTCACCTTTGTCCAATTATTTATTAGCTGGGCATACACGGAGAGGTAGAACCGTCGGTTTTGACCGTGCCGGTCCAAACGCACGGATTTATCTTTACGTTAGTGGGCGAGCACGCGCCAGTTTTGACCGCCACGCATCAATTTAACAGATTGGACTGCGGTCCAAACTCACGATCCGATCTTTTCGTTAGTGGGCGAGCACGCGCCAGTTTTGACCGCTACGCATCAATCTAACAGATTGGACTGCGGTCCAAACTCACGGACTGATCTTTTCGTTAGTGAGCAAGCGACAGTTTTGACTGCCACGCATCAATCTAACAGATTGGACTGCGGTCCGAACTCACGGTCTGATCTTTTCGTTAGTGGACAAGCGACAGTTTTGACCGCCCCGGACCATCTCTTTAAGTCGCGATTTTTGGAGGGGGTAGGGGAGGACATGTTACTTCAAAAATTTTTTTACAAATTTATTTTTAAAGAAAATAAGTTATCCCTCCCCCCTATTAATTAATTAAGCTATTAATATGTTCTAAAATATTTTAGTTAATCACCATTCACAAAAACAAATTTATTATTATTATTTTTTTTAAATATCGTTTAAGGTCATGGCAAATTAGGATACAAATATTATATAGACCTAGCATTTTACTCTGGAGAAAGTCTAGTTTCTGAATATACAAAAAAAATTATAGGTTATGTAAGAAAAAAATATTGGTCCTCTTTCTAAAGCGCCCCCTAATGGTCCGATGTTTACCAAAAGCTTTTCAGTTCTTGACCTTTACATCTAGTTTATGTGTGCAAAATACCACAGACATACACACAGACATCATTCCAAAAACTACTTAAATGGACTCAGGGAACCTTAAATCCTATTTTGGCAGCTTCAGAATCAGATAATTAAAGATTTTATTTAAAGGAGAAGAAAGGATTAATTACTTTTTTTTTTAAATAATTTTCTATTTCCATTTTTCTTGGAAATTCCAATGGATTCTTGACTTGATCTGTCTAGTCGGCAGGCAAAACTTTCGTCAAGACGAAAGTCCACGGATTTGGTCAAATCAGCGGTTAAAACTGCCGCGGTCCAAAGATTTTGCCCATACACGTACGGTTTGGCCCGTGGCGGGCCAACTATACGGGTTTATCTGCGGGTTTTTCCTTTACGTTTGTGAGTGATGACGGTTTTAACCGTGGCAGTTTTAACCGTGCCGGTTTTAGCCGGGCCGGCAGACTGGTCCGTCCCGGTCCAACCCGACAGATCAAACTCTCCGTTTTTTTAAACGAAATTGATAATGACGGTTTTAACCGTGGCGGATCGACCCGACAGATTGGTCCGCCCCGGTCCAACCCCGACAGATCAAACTCTCCACTTTTTTAAGCCAAATTGACAACGAAAGTTTTAACCGTGGCGGATCGACCCGACAGATTGGACCGCCCCGGTCAAAACCGACAGTTCTACCTCTCCGTGTATGCCCAGCTATTTGCAATGTCTACCTTTAGGAGACTTATTCTTCTATAATCCAAAGATTAATTATTAGGCCTCGTTTCAAAAATAAATAAAAACAAAAATTTTCAATTAGGCTTTGTCCTGAGGATGGCTGACATACGTCAGCCATTCTCAGGTAGACATTGGAAATAAATAATTGGACAAAGGTGACGAATGGTATAAATGTATACTTAATTCGGCCCAATAATTATTTCTAATTATTTATTTATTTATATCTCGTTTCGAGGACTATACGCCATCCTCAGGACAAATAGTCCTTGAAAAGCAAATAAATAATTGTTGGACCTAATTAAGTCTTTTTTTTCTTCGCCTTTCTGTGAATTAGACGGCCTTCCTCCACAATAATTGTTGTAATTCTAATTTTAAAATATGGTTTTATATTTATAATAATGGGGTCAGGAAAAAAACAAGACAAGTGCAGCCAAATATTCTTTTATTTCAATTCTCGCCTTCACGGCTGACGTTTCGGTCCGAGGTCTAGGCCATCTTCAGAGCCGGCTTTGAGCAAGACCACATGCTGAATGTTGTCGCTGTTGTTACTAATTTCCACCCTTTTTGATTTGATTATTGCTAGCCGGCTCTGAAGATGGCCTAGACCTCGGGTCGAAACGTCAGCCGTGAGGGCGAGAATTGAAATAAAAGAATATTTAGCTGCAATCGTCTTGTTTTTTTTCCTGACTCCATCATCATTAAGCTCATGAAAAAAAATTTGAAAATTCATTTGCAGTTATGGTTGTCTTAAATTTCTCTAATTAATCTTAAAATTACCTTATCAAGTTCAAGAAGCCAAATAGCAGGAACCACTGAGCTTAGATAAAGGAAAACCGAAGGACAAAACCATTTCCATTCGTGGGTTTCTTTAACGACCAGAGTAAAGATACCTTCGAAGCCGAGCAATAAAATAGGACATGTCAAGTACCTTAAAAAAAAAAAAAATTCGATTTAATCCATGAATAGAGAATGATTCAAGTTTTCCTTCAAGAGGATTTTGTAGAAATTAAATTAAACTTTAATCTGATTTTAGTAAAATGAGGTAAAGGAATTAGAGGAATTTAATTAAACATTTAGAAAATAAAAGAGAATTTGAATTTTCCGAGTATAATACAATATATAATGGATTTATATTCTTTTCTTTTTACTTACAGGGATTAAGAATTAAACCCACCAGAGGCATTGTGTTTCTAATCATTTATTATTACTTATAATACTTTCTTTTTTGTACCTTTGTCATTGTAAATAATGATTAAATAAAATATTAGGATCAGGACCGTAGTCAGGAAATCTTTTCGGGAGGGGGGGGGAGAGGAGTTTGGATGATCCGAGAGGTAAATCACCCATTTCTACATCCTAATTAATACATTTTTAAGAATATAAAATATTTTTGATAATTTCTAACCCTAACCACATTAGGGGCACCCTTCCTTTTTTTTGCCTCTAGCAAAACGAAATTTTTTCTTCCCTGCGGAAAATTTTTTCCCCCTCCTGTGAAAACCATTTTTTTTTTAGCAAAGCTGAATTTTTTTCCGCACTCCGGGAAATTTTTGCCACTTAAGTCAAAATCATTTTACTTTTTTTAGCAAAACGAAATTTACCCCATAATATAGTAAACTTTAATTTTTTTTTGTTTATCTAAATATCTCGCGACACCCCTTAGCCATTCACGTGGCACCCTTGGGTGCCGGGGCACACCTGTTTGGAACCACTGGTTTAAGCAATTAAGATAAAGTTAAGTGATGTTCTCTTTTCACACCAGCTTTTTTCATTCATTTTTATAATATCGATTCGTGCCGGTGCTCCACTTGGTTTCATTCATTACCGTTGATTGTTATAATTTTCAGAATTCTCTATTAATCAAATTGAATAAAATATTTAATTTTTTTCTTTCCGATTAAAAGGTAGAATAATAATGATAAATAAAAAAAATTATCTTTTTCAATCCGGGAAAAAAGTTTAATAGAATACCTCTTTAATAAATTAGTATTGTTGAGTTATTTGAATAAGAGCCTTACTCAACATACTGACGTCTGAGGAAGATCAGTTGCTCCACCCATTTCTTTCAATTTATTGAAAGATCCATTAAAAAAGGATTTTAATAGAATTAAAATTTAAAATTTTTCATTTAATTTGTATACAATCGCTATCCATATACACGGTGTCCCAAAAAATAGTGTCAAACGGAAGTCCAGAGATAGAGCACCACTTGGGGTACCCGAATCATCCCCATGTATGTTATGCGATTTTGTATAGTTTTCGAGTTATGAATTTTTTTCGGAATTTTTTATGATACCTAATTTATGTGATGTGAATATGATTGATGCGTAAAAAGAATTTTCTACCTCGCTACCTTTTATGACCGATTTTAGTCAAAGTAGCCCATTAAGCACTATTTTTTTTTAAATTATTATGAAAGCTGAAAGTCTAGAGAATTTTCGAGAACTACAGTACTTAGGAATAATAAAGTCACCTGTTTAGATTTTTAATTCAAAGTTGGAAATTTAAGTCGTAATTCACCGAACGTAAACTTTTAAATTTACACCAACATTTTCACAGTTCTCATCAAAGTGATGAACATGATTATTTTAAGCAGGGCCAGATCTAGGGGGGGGGGGGCAGTGGGTACATAGTGCCCCGGGCGGCAGATATCAGGGTGCTTAAAGAAAAATTTGATAAAAAAAAGGTAAAATGATATGAATTTTGTATAGAAAATTTTAAGGAGGGGGCGGCAAATTAAATTTCCCCCCCTTAAAAAATCTCCTAGTTCCGGCCCTGATTTTAGGCATAAAAGTATAACTTATAAAGACTTAGTTTCAAAAAAAAATCTGGAAAATGTCTTCTAATTTAAAAAAAAGTTGTTCAGGTCGAAAATTCTAAAAAATTCATAACTCGAAAACTATAAAAAACGCATAACATACATGGGGGTGATTCGGGTACCCCAAGGGTCTATCTCTGGACTTCCGCTTGACACTATTTTTGGGTCACCCTGTATACATATTTACAGTATATGTATTAAAATCAATATCCGATTAAAAATCGCACGCAAATCCGATAACATAATGCAATCTTTTAGGGTAGTTGGCTATAAAAAGTCCTAATATTTTGTAACAACATTTCAAAGCTATACACACTTCTATATTAACCGGTTGAATAAAATTAGTTTTCAATGTAGCTACAATTTTCTATTACCGAAGGTAAGAGAAAGTTGTGTGCTGTACGACAGATCACACCAGATTTTTAATATAAAATACTTATAAATGAATAAAAGACCTGTCATTGAAAAGATACCGTAATTAAAACTCCACCTTATAATTTTATTTAAAATTATAACTATTCAATATAATTTTTTTAAATGTTTTTTTTTGTCTCTTCTATTTAATTATAATAATTTGGAAACGATAATAATTAGAATTAGTAGTGAAAAATATAGTGTTTGAATTTATTATCAAATACTAGGAGTCAGCATATCACTTCCTTAAGAAGAATGTTTTAAAAAAATAAATACTATTAATAAGATATAAATTATTTCTTCAAGTCTAATATATTATCGAGTACGATGAGTCAGTATATCACTTCCTCAAGAAAAATTCTTAGGAAAGTAAAATTTATGACTTTTTGATATTTTTTATTATTTCCGTCCTGAGAGAACGGAGAATCGAGTTGACATTTTCTTATTTAAAGTTCTTTTTTGATTAGATTAATTTCTCAATTTTTTCTAGAAAATAGTTATGCGGAAGGATATATCCGTATCAAACATTAATAAAAGGCCTTATTTTCTTCTTTATGATAATCAAATTTAACATTTGAAATAATTTTGTTTTTAAAATATGGAGGAAGCATCTTAGAGGATAAGATACGGCCACTGAATGGTCAGGCACAATATTATGTTTGTCATAAAAATCAGGGGCGTATTTGGGGGGGGGGGGGCCGAGGGGGCCCGGGCCCCCCCGAAATTTCCCAAACACATATACATATATAGGGATATACAGACATCAGCGCAACAAATTTTTCCGCAGGATGGACAACTTTGGTTCCGCAATAGAAAAAATGTTCCTCAAAAAATTTCGTGTGAAAAAAAGTATAGTTTCTTAAAAAAAAAAATTTCCTCAGAAAAATTTTTGAGTTCGGGCCCCCCCCCCGAAAAAAATTTCTATATACGCCCCTGATAAAAATATCATTTATGAAAAACTAACGATTGAAGGAAGGAATCTTTGACAATATTGTAATAGTCGGAGAGCTGGCGACAAAAATGGGCAAGAGTTTTCTGAAGGTCAGAATAGGTTGCATTTTAGTGATGGAAAGATACTCTAGTCAGTACTTCCAGTACCGGGGCGTTTAGCGGGAATAAACCGGTAAAGTTGCGGGAAGATGGTTTTTCGCAAATATCTCGAAAACTATGCGGTTTTCTGCAAAGATTCATCTATACAAAAATAATCAAAATTAAATTACAAACAAAAATGGACTAGTACATAATCGGTTAAGTGAACGGTTCGGGAGATATAGAGGGGTAAAATTTGTAACGCGTTAGGAGGGGGTTAGGAGTCTGAACAAACCGAATGAGATTCGCACCTAACAAAAAAAAAGGTCAACTGATTTTCGCAAGAGGAAAAAGGGGGCGAGGTAGTTCTATGATGTGACAATATTTATAGGAGAGTTTGTTTGTATGTGACTGTGACAGGGGGGGGGGGTGGAGGACTAGAAAATCATCAAAAAAGGCATTACATAATATGTGGACGGCCCCTTAGGGAAGGTTCTTTCATGGA
>JAKCPI010015037.1:0-19353 GCA_023213315.1 Euborellia annulipes | reverse complement strand
GTTGATTTAAATATAAAATTTCAACCTCCTAGCTCAATCCCGCTTAAAATTGAACACACAGACAGACAGACCATGTCGCGAAAACCACTTTTTTTGATTCAGGGGACCTCAAAACGTGTATATCCATCAAAATCTCAACATCGAATTTTTGACATGAATTCAATATTTTCTCTCTCTATATATAGAGATAAGAGAAAGTAAAAATGATTTTGTTCCCATCCAGAAAAATAATTATGCCATTTCCATACCCAAATTTGGACACGATATTTAACGAGATGTTTTCCTTTCAAAAATTTCAATATGATTTCATGAACACAAAGGACCCTTTTTTTTTCTTAAGAGGAATTTTTACTTCTCTCCAATTAAAAAAAAATTTATGAACTATTTGCGACGTGGGTGTGTGTGTGTGTTGGTTAGAGCCTTCCTATTTTAGAATTTATGTGAGCAGCTTGTCAACAAATGCCAGCATTCATTCATTGGCTTTTGTGAAATATTAATTTTAGTCATTTATGATTTTTTTTAAATATTAGTTTAACATATTTTTGCTTCAAATTCAAAATTTCGACATATTTATTATTGGTCATTGAAATTTGACTTTGAGTAGCCATACCAAACAACCATAGTTAAAGAAGATATCCTAAAGCTATGCAAAACAATTTGTATAAATAAATAAATATGAATTAAAAAAAAAATCTGGTGTGACTGGCGCACAGCACACAACTTTCTCTTACCTTCGGTAATCGAAAGTTGTGTTCTGTGCTTGTCACACCAGATTTTTTGTGTCGACATATATTTAGTTCCCGACAGTACGGAACATTTGAATTCGAGATGTAAAATTTATAAGTATGGGAAAATATTTATATTTTGTTACCATGGCAACCATTTCTCCCTATCTTTCCTATGAAGCACAAGAGTAAAGTGTGCTTCAAACAATTTTGAGGGCAAAACGAGAATATACATTTGAAAGAGCATCTAAAAAATAATTGATTTTTGAATTTTAATCAAAATCGTTAGAGCGAATTTTGAGAAAATCGAAAAAAAAACTGAAAAAAGTACATCAGTAAAGTACTAGTACTCTTTGGCCGATTTTGATTAAACGCTTATTTTCCGGTCCCGGGGGGTGTTTAACTTAAATATAAAATTTCAACCTCCTAGCTCAATTCCTTCATGCTTAAAATTGAACACACACACACACACACACACACACCCACCCACCCACCCACCCACAGACAGACCATGTCGCGAAAACCACTTTTTTGGATTCAGGGGACCTCAAAACGTGAAGATCCATCAAAATCTCGACATCGAATTTTTGACATGAATCCAATACTTTCTCTCTATATATATATTACATATATACATAGGTAAGAGAAAGTAAAAAAATCTGGTGTGACTGGCGCACAGCACACAACTTTCTCCTACCTTCGGTAATCGCAAAGTTTGCTGTGCTGTCACACCAGATTTTGTGTCACCATGTATTTAGTTCCCGACAGTACGGAACATATGAATTCAAGATGTAAAATTTATAAACATGGAAAAATATTTATATTTTGTTATCATGGCAACCATTTCTGCTATTCTTCCCTATGAAGTACAAGAGTAAAGTGTGCTTCAAACAGATTTTGAGAGCAAAATGAGAATGTACATTTGAAAGAGCATCTAAAAAATAATTGATTTTTTGAATTTTAATGTTAGAGCGAATTTTGAGAAAATCGAAAAAAACTGAAAAAGTACATCAGTAAAGTACTAGTACCCTTTGGCCAATTTTGATTAAACGCTTATTTTTCCGGTCCCGGGGGTGTTTAACTTAAATATAAAATTTCAGCCTCATAGCTCAATTCCTTCATGCTTAAAATTGAACACACACACACACACACACACCAACACACACACACACACACACACACACACACACACACACACACACACACACACACACACACCACACACCCACCCACAGACAGACCATGTCGCGAAAACCACTTTTTTTGGATTCAGGGGACCTCAAAACGTGAAGATCCATCAAAATCTCGACATCGAATTTTTGACATGAATCCAATACTTTCTCTCTATATATAGTATTAACATATATACATAGGTAAGAGAAAGTAAAAATGTTAAAATATGCGTTAGAAATAATGTTGATTTTTTTTTAATTGACAAAACATGCATTGTGCATGGAATTTCTTCAAAAAAGTCAAAATATCTCGGAACAAAGAGGGTTATTTCGAATAAAATACGTACATGAAATGGATAACTGCAACGTTTCAGTTTCATCAAAAATATATTTGATTACTAGGTCTAATAACAATCGTAACGGAATTTGTCTCAAATATTTTTTTCGAAAATAACTTGACAACGAATATTTTTAAGAGTCCAAAAGGGCCTAACCACAAATTGCTCTATCCAATACTGAGAATGACAATGAGATGGCTCCATGCCAAATGCTAGCGGCCTTTAGGCGTGTGAGTGAATTTATTTGTCAAGAAATGAGTTCTTTAATACCTTAGGCATTTTCTCCTTCTATTAAAAATAAATAAATATTTAAAGAAAGTTGCTAGGGACCAAAAACATCCTGATTGAATATTATGTTAATAATGTGCACTTGAAAAAGGGTCGAAACATGTTCATTAATAAAATGTGAATTAAAACTGAATTCTTGTTTAAATTATTATATCAAGGAAAAAAAAAAAAGATGATTGAGACGGAAATTTTGACAGATATATTAACTAACCACTTAGTACAAAAAAAAAGAGAAATCTTCTAATTACTCCAGTCATATAAAATTTTAATCAAATAAGAAATTTGTCAAATTTTGACAAAGATCGCGTTAAATGATGCATTTTTTTTTTGGTTAGCAATATAATTAATATAATTATATATTAAAATACAATTTGCTAAGAAGTAGAAAAACTTGTCTTTTTTAGCATTCAGTGTGTATTTATGCTGAAATCTGAATGCTAATTGCCATTACGGAACAACATTGAAATTTTAGGAAGCTATTCGAGTAAATAAAAAAAAAAAAAATTAATGTAAAATTAATAGCTAAGAAAATTTAAAAAAAAAAACAACCCCAAATATATTATGAAGAGACGACGGGGGGCAGGAAAACCAGGAATTTCAAGAAAACTGAACAACAACAAAAATGAAATTCATTACGATTTGATTGAACAATTCTCACCGTCTCGTTCGTATAACAAAAACATAATCAGCATATGAGGCCATTTAGAACATGTATTTATTCATTTCATCTCTTTAGTAGTGTCTACCAGTGACGTCATTTCAGTTTTTGTTTGGGGGGACAAAAAAGCTTTTTACTTCCTGTGCTACTTGATTTATATACCGTGCGACGGGCCGGCCTGTTCTATCCCGGTCGCAAAAACCCATGAATGAACCGCCGACCCCGCACCGCCGGATTAAGGAGAAGAAAGAAGAAGAAGAAACATATATACCAGTGGTTTCTAAGCTTTACGTTACAACGCTTCCCTTAAAAAAAATTTAATTGTATTGTCCCCCTCCATTTTATAAAATAATAAAAATAAATAAATTAAAATACAAAAACAAAAATTTTTAATGTTAAAAAATCTCGGCGGGCTCCCCCCCCTCCTGTATCCCCCTCAGCTTCTTAATTATGAAAAAAAATTATTATTATTATTATTATTCCATTCCAATTCAGTGCCTGCTTGAGGATTTGTTTACATTCATGGAATACACAAATGAAAAGAATATATAAAAAATATTTCTCTATACATTTCCTATGGGAGAAATCGTAATTTTAAGAATTAATAACTCAAAAAGTTATAAGAATTTCGGAATGAAAATAATTTTCTTATAATCCCTAGAAGGCCCTCTTTATGCATATAAAATTTCATTTCAAAATTCCAACGGGAAGTTGCCTAAATAAAGCGTGACAGACAGACGGACAGACAGACGGACGGACATTAGTGAATTATATATATAGATTTTTTTTTTTATTTATTCTTATTTATTATTTTATTTATAAAAGTAGCAATAATTTGGAAAATTGGTCTTGATAGCTAATATTCGCGCCTCCCCTTAGGCTAGTCCGCGACTCACAGTTTGGAAAACGCTCATACGAGTATATACCTCTATATTTTTATCTATACCAACTTATTTATAAAGAGAGAGTGAGAGTTTGTTTGAATGTAGGGGCTAAGCTCAGAATTTTCTTTTTTTCAAAATCTTGGGAGGTAGGTGCAAATGCCGGCCCCCCCCTAAATGTCTACATAGTATTCTTCTTCTATCTTGGCATTATCTCTATGTGAGGTCGGCAAAATTAATTGATAAGGGAATAAGAGACCGAGAGAAAAGCAAGCCGACACGTCTCACGGCCTGGCGCTTGATATGGAAAAGGGAAAAAAAAAGGCTGACATAGGGGAAAGGAATAAATGCCAGCCTTAGCTCGGATAATTCGTGGTCGCCATCGACTAAAGTGAGTCCCAGAGTGACCCTAGGGTCTACACACTAATTGAAATAAATTTTTCAATTTTGGGTCGGGAAGCGAACCTCCGACTTCCAACTCAAGAAGCCCTCTGAACAACGATCTTATTTAAGTTGAACTTAAAAAAAAAAAAATCTAATAATTGAAACTCAATATCGCGACTAGGCAGGCAATTTTGCTCTAACGAGATTTTCAAAGCAAGAGAGACGAATTTTCTAAATGGCTTAAAGAGTGCAATCCTTGGAATTTTATGAAAAGGTTGCTTGAAAAGAAAAAAAAAGAATGCTCTATGTAGTCTATAATATCAAATCGGTAAAGGATTTAATATATTTATTTCTTCCATGCGATAAAAAAGAGAAAGTTATTTGGGTTGCCTATTTTCCAAAGCTCAGGCGTATTTTGGAAGAAACGATTCAAACAAAAAGAGTAAAGTTGTAATTGCTTCTATCGTCGTCAAAAATATAAATTCCAGTTTTCGAATAGAACGAGAGAGACACTTAACCTTTGAACAGACATCATGATAATTAATATACATGTTAATACAATTGATTTATAATAGCTTAAACTTAAAAAAAAAGTTTGTTTGTTTTTATTCAATTGATCAAATTCATTTTAGAGTTTATATCATAAAAATATAGAAAACTTTTCCCCTTAGTGACATAGAAAACAATAAAACGAAAGGGCGCATAAATTATGATTAATAACACAATTTAGAGAAGTTATTTTTGTATTTTAAACAACTACAAAAAATCAACTTTTATTAAATCACTATCTTTAAAATATACTGAAAAATCTGGTGTGATTGTCGTATAGCACAGATTTGTCTTCTGTGATTCTCAACATCGAATTTTTTGACATGAATGCAATACTTTGTTTTGGTAAAAGAAAGTAATATTTTTAGTAGTTAAAAAAAAAAAAAAACAGATTTAACAATTTCATAAATAGTAAGTAAATAAGTACAACTTTATGATTAAAGTAAAGTTTTTTTTTTTGATAAAGAAAATTACTATTTGTTTTTATCAAATTTGAAAAAAAAAAGATAAAAAAAAAACAAACGAAAAGATAATAACAATTATTGTAGTTAAAAATAATTTTTTTTTTTATTTTTGCAAATATAAATGCAGTTAAAAAATAAATCGATATTAAAAAAATTTGAAGTTGGTAGATTGCGAAAAAGGAATGTTTATAAATTTCCCTTTTTCGGTATGTGAATATTAAAACCCATTTCTTATTCTTTTAACATTATTTGAATACATGCTCAAAACAAAAAGACAACCGCAGTGTTCTTAGAAAAAGAAGTGAGACTTATTCCTCTAAGTATCTTCCTCATTGGTTTAGGGAATTGAAGCACATGATCAATCATATTTATAATTAGTAGGTCTATTCATTATGTATAAGAAATAAAAATACGGGTCATAAGTTTCATTGATTTACTAAAAATTAAAATTTTTAACACTTTGTACGTATTTTGATAGTTGAGTAGTGATTTCACAACTCGTGTTAATAAATTCTATCAAGGGGCTTCATTTTCATGAGGATACATTGACCCTTTAGTCCGAAACTACTGAGACATTTTAAAGTGTTTTTTGATATTTTATTTATAGAAATTTTTTTTTTCGCGACAGTCACACCAGATTTTTTTTTCAACACTCACAGTGAGTGTGTTGGTATGTAGGGGCTAATCTCAGAATTTACTATTTTCTTCCAAACCCTTCTCCTCCATCCCGCCAAATGACTTCCTTGGAACGCGCTCTGTATTATTCCCATGGAAGTACTCCTAAGAGTAACCACAACGTGTCAGTTCTGACAGAGAGATATTATTTAGAAATTTTAAACGGGAAGCGAATCTTTGATCCCTAGGATATATGGCGAGATATTTACCTCCATGTGGAGTTTTAGGCCCTATCTAAAAGAATATATTGTACCCATATATCCCAAACTGGAAGCGAACTACTGACCCTTAGAACAGGAAGGGCTAACTCTAAATTTAATTGTTATTGGCCAGGGGCGTATATAAGGGGGACCGAGGGGGCTCGCCCCCCCCCCTCGAAATGTTTGCTCAGCCCCCCTAGCGCGAAAATTCAGGTTCCACAAAAGAGGAAATGTTCCGCGAAAGCTACATGAAGAAAATTTTGGTTCCACGGACGGGGTACACTGGAAAAATTTTGGGTTCCGCGAAAGAGAAAATGTTCCGCGGGCGGAACACGAAAAAAATTTTGGTTCCGCGGGTGGCAAATTTTTGAGATCAGCCCCCCCCCCCCGAAAAAAAATTTCTATATACGCCCCTATTATTAGCACGTTTGAAGCTAGGGGATGTTGAGTTCCTCATTTTCTTTTTGAATAAGCCGGAAGTTCCTTTTAATCTATTCACATAATATTAACTACGGTATCACATTTGCTATTGCTATTTTTTATTTCAAAGAAAGGTTTAAAATGAAGTGACAAATTAAGTGACTGTAAATTTCGTTAGTTGGTCGGTCATTCAATTCCCTGAAAGCATCCCAATTTGTATATTTATTTCTTTTTACACTCATGCATGGAAGTCAGCAGTTTTTTCTTGTTGATAATCATTTAATATCTACATAACATCGGACGAAGGTAAAAAAAAATTTGAATTAAAACATCATGCTTAAATAGAGAGAAGGAGAGGGGAGTGCGTTCACGATTACTGATTTTTATATGCGTTTTAAAAATTTAAATTTTGTTAGAGTTAACTTCAATAAACTCAATTTTTTTTTTTTTTTTTTACCTCTAGGCTATTTTTTTATTAAGATAACTCGTTATAAAAAAATGTTAGTAGCTACTGGCTTGGTCTTTTTTCCTCACAAACTTGTTTATGGTACCCATTTCTTTTTTTTTTTTTGTTTCAATTGTGTATTAATCAGAAATATTTTTTTTATAACACCTTGAAACTTTGTTGAAAAAAAATCTGGTGTGACTGGCGCACAGCACACAACTTTCGATTGCTGAAGGTACTGTGCTTGTCACACCAGATTTTTAGTGTCGACTTATATTTAGTTCCCAACATTTGAATTCAGATATAAAATTTATAAGTATGGGAAAATATTTATTTAATTAAATTGGCTACCAATATCTTGAAATAAAAAAGGAAAAAAAAGAGTCTAAATGGTAGGGCTGGACGGTAAACCGGTTTACCGGTAAAAACCGGTAAAAATTTTTTACCGAAAACGCGGTAACGAACCTCTAATTCGGAAAAACCGGTTTTTCTCGAAAGTCGGTAAAAACCGACTTACGGTAAAAACCGGGAAAGCCTAGGTTCCGCGAAAAAAAATGTTCCGCGCCCTCTTTTTTTCTCCACAAAAAATTAAGGGGGGGGGGGAGGCTTTTTCCCCGGGGGGGAAAAAAAAAAATTTGTTTCCCGGGAAAAAAAATGTTCCGCCTCCAACTGCCTCGGTACGCCTCTGCGGTTTTTACCGACTTTCGAGAAAAACCGGTTTTTACCGACTTTCGAGAAAAACCGGTTTTTTTTTCATTATCGAGGTCGGTAATGAAAATCCATTACCGTCCAGCCCTACTAAATGGCCTTAGATGCGGAAAAAGACCTTAAAATAAATATATTTCCTTTTAAATAGCATATAAGAAAATTTTAATGTGAAATTTGAAAAACGATTTTTTTTTTGGTCTATGTGTTAAAATGAAGCAATTGTTAAGTGGACCCTGTTACGCATAAGTGTGTCAAGTGCCAGCTATCGAGTTTTGAGAAAATCAAATTTTTTTGTTTTCATTGGATTATATATAATTTTTGTTGTCAATTGTGCAAGTAACATTAAATATAAATTGTTTTAGGACATATTTCATAAAAAATACTATTAATTATAGCATTTGAAACAATATTCCGTGCTTAACTCAATTTTTAATTTTTTTGGCGCTTGACACACTAATGCATAACAGGGTCCAATTAAAGATGTGCGAAACAGTCGCCTAACGTGCATTTATGAACGATACGATGTGTGGGGTGAAACCTTCTGCACTTTCAAAGGTTCTACCTTTTTTCCCAAATTTAATGAACTGAATTAGATTTTATTTTCAATGTATAGCCATATTTTTTTAACAAGAATTTTTACATTTTTTTTTTTTAAATAATTAATTCCATTCAGCATTCACAATTTTATTTTTGAAATGACAACTATTTACCATTCGAAAATTAAAAATTATTGCAATCAATTGACACCGGACATTTTTTAAATTCTTTTTATTTGAAAAAAAAAGAAAAAATGAATGAATATTTAAATATTGGAATATTTTTTTAATAAATTAAGTAATAAGGTATTGGCTAAGGGTCGAAATGATAAAAGTTTTTTTTTTTTTACGAATAACTTCTGAAGCATTGATGTTAAGAAATTTGTTCTAATTATATATGGCTGAGTTTCAAAAGATTTGGTCCAGTGGAAGCTGAGAAAACTGTGGTTCAGGATAATAGTTTACCATTCATTTTTAACACCCCCTGGAGGGGGTAATACTTTCTTAGGCAGGGGCGCCGGAACGAATTTGAATCAGGGGGGGGGGGGGCAAAAAAATTAAAATTAAATATATTTTGGCCAAATTAGAGTACCTATTAGTAAATAAATTTTAAGAAAAAAAAAAGTTTGCTCCCCCAAGAAGAAAATTTGCCTTCCCCACCCCCCCCCCCCAAGAAAAAGTTGAAATGACGCGACTGGCCACTCAGGACTATAAATTTGCCAAAATTTATCCAAATCCGATGAATAGTTCCTGAGATATAAGCAAAAAAAATTTTCCCACACACACTCACCCTCATATTATTGGACAAAATATTATTTTATTATACATTAAAATTATTTTTTTTTTGCATTTCGGGGTCCTTATGGCCTCAAACATAAAGATATATTATTGATTTATACAAATAATAATACTTTCTCCTTAAAAATGGATTACAAATGACGACAAAGTAAAAAAAAAAAAAAAAACGCTCAAAAAATTAAACGTTATTATTTACAAAAACGCCCTTTAAATATTTTTCTCATAATAAAAAAGCAGACAAGAATTTTTTAAGCCAAGTGATTTTTTATTAAAATTGAATGAAATAAATTTGGCTGCATTCTTCTTTGGAAATTATTCCTTATTATCTTGAATACATTACAGTACAGCTATAATCAAATATTCAATTACTAAATAAAGTTTGTTACTATAGGCCCTGAAGATGAGTGCGACTAGCGCTCGAAACGTCGGCGACAGAATATAACTCTCGTTCTCACCTAATTGAATATCTACAGCCATCAAACTCAACAATTTATAATGTCTACTTTATATGGCAATTTTTTATTGAAGAAATTTTTTATCTTGTAATTGATAGCTACTATGTAGTACAAGAAAATTTGATTTTTTTTTTTCTAATTTATCGAAGAGCATATTTTTTTTGTTCACCCGGTATGAGAGAGCAAAGTTCCGAGCTCCGAAATGGAAAGGTTAGGTCCAGAGAAGATAGTAGGCACTAGGTAGTAAGTAGAGTGAGTAGGTAGTCGGTCGGGGAGACAGGCCCCGGGGGCTCCGCCCCAGGGCAAAGTGGCGACCGTCGCCGCCTCAAAAACTTGCTTCTGATCATCGCACCATCGCATCGCCTTGGAGCGTAATTACTATCTCTCGACTACTAGATAACGAATCGGACTCGGAGAATTTTCCACACATAAATAAACCTTTTATTTCCTTCGCCCCCCCCCCCCGCTCATTAAAGTGTAGCACATAATGAATATAGCAGCCCAATGATTTAGCCAAGACGAACGTCACTTGGAGCTCCGACACACTACAATTTGTCTTTCTTTCTTGCTTGCTTGCTTTCGACATTTCGTAAAGCTTTATAATTATTTTAAAACCGGAATTAAGAAAAGAGTCATTATCTCTATTTTGCTTTGATATACTAAGGGCAAATTTTTGTATTTATTTGTAATCATGAAAAAAGAGGGTATAATTTAGAATAAAAAAATCAAAGGGCGAATACTTTGATGTTTGGGAAAGAATTATAATTTCATTTATTATTTAAAAAATTGACTGACAATTTTTTTGGTATCTGAGAGCATAAACTCCGTTCATATTTGGACCCTGTTTCGCTTACGCATTAGTGTGTCAAGCGCCAGCTACCGAGTTAAAAAGTTTTTTGTTTTCATTGGATTATATATAATTCATTTTTTTGTCAATTGTGCAAGTAACATTAAATATAAATTTTTTTAGGACATATTTCATAAAAAATACTATTAATTATAGCATTTGAAACAATATTCCGTGTTTAACTCAATTTTTAATTTTTTTTTTTGGCGCTTGACACACTAATGCATAACAGGGTCCATTTAATCAAATTAAATGGCCATGGGCGTAACTAGGAAATTTGGCTGGGGGGAGCATGGGGGTGCCTGAAAGGCCCCAATACTGACTAAATTTTTCTTGGGTCGGGGAGTATTCTGGGAGGGGGGCCCCACGAGGCTTCTGGGGCTGGGACCCCCCAAGTTACGCCCATAATAGTAGCTAATATAATTTAAATAAATTTCACCGTTCAGGATGGGAGACGAATTCTTAGATCATGAATCGAGAGCTTTATGGTACAGAAGCTTGCGGGCATCCCCCACCCCCCTTCTTCCCCCTCCATGATGCCGAGCTAGTAAAAAAATTTTTGGCATATGAAGTCATCTAAATCATTTGGTAGTCAATAAAATAATTTCTTAAATATTTTTCGAGATCTATATTCAATAAATACCTCGGTTGGGACTTGACTAGTCTTGTTAGGTATATTTAACATGAGTGTTAAGTACCGGTATGTTTTTTGTTGGTAGCCCATGCGCCCCGCCCCATGGCCCCCAGGAATCGAACCCAGGATCTCCAGGGTTTCGGGGGCATTTGTTTGCTTCCTTTGCACTAAGCCACCTCACCCTCGACCTACACCAACAAAAATTCACTTCCCTATATGCAGTTGATCTCTAACAAGAAGTGAGAAATCTTAAAAAAATGAAAAATTCTCACTAAAATCTTGTAATTTTATCTAATACTATAATACTCTACTATAAAAAAATTTATTTTTTTTATAAAAGTTTTTAGAAAACTCTTTCAGCATGATGAGCAACAAAACAGGCGGACCCGAGCCAGAGTAGGAGGTCGAGGAGGCCAGAGTAGGGAAGGCGCGATTTACGCAATTGCCGAAGGATTTGCTTTACATGAACGTTTTTGAGGAATAATGTTTTAAATTCATTTTTTTAAATTATATAGGGTAAATATTCGTAAAATAAGTTCAAATTAGCACGAAGGGGAAAAAAAAGCATGAAAACTCAATAAAGGTAGAATGAATGAGCAAGCATCTAGTTATATTTCAATTTATTAATAAACCAGGGCCGACGTTTCGGTCACATATGGGACCATCTTCAGGGCCAGGTTAATGTCTGAAAATACATATAATCCTCGCCAAGATATTGGGCATTCACAATTATACGTATCTTAATCAAGATAATGCCTCAAATTTTGATGATCCTCATTCACTCTCTGTCCATGATATGATAAGAATAAAATTTGAGGCATTATCATGATTAAGCTACGTATAATTGTGAATGCCCAATATAACTTGGCGAGGATTATGTGTATTTTCAGACATTAACCTGGCCCTGAGGATGGTCCCATATGTGACCGAAACGTCGTGTTAATAAATTGAAATATAACTAGCTGCTTGCTCATTTATTGTTCCTATTTGATTATCAACACTCAGCTATATACCTCCTTCAAATCTCAATACACTTAGTTTTTCGTAATTCGTGTAGAAATTAAATATCTAATGGTTGCTTATAAATAAAATTCAGCAATAAGCATTATGCTTAAAATCTGGTCTCTAGTCATCGGTGAGAAATTTTTACCTTCAGTAAATTCTTTTTAGGGATGTTTTCTTTTGCATGCGAGCAAGCAAAAAAAACTCTCTCTTTTTATTAAAACAAAAATAAAAGAGATATTAAAATCAATAAAATATTAAAATCGAATTTTTTTATTTATTAGATAATTGCATATTAATACGCATTAAGATTTCTTATTTATTTACCTTTTAAAAATTTCTAATTTATTAAAATAAAAACGTTTTTTTTTTTGTTTGGCCCAAAACCAAATAAAAGATATTCAAATGAAAGATAATAAAATCAATAGCTAGGCCACAAGTGTATATAAATTTTTTATTTGATTTGAAAAGTTTTTTTCTTGATAATTAACACTTTAAATAATATATTATCATATATTTTTGAGAGTTTGGTATTATGATGATTGAAATGGGGCGTTAGGTGTTAAAAAATCTGGTGTGACTGGTTTCACAGCACACTGTGCTTGTCACACCAGAGTTTTTGTGTCGAGATATATTTAGTTTCCGCCGATATATTATAATTCAAGATGTAAAATTTACAAGTATGGGAAAATATTTATATTTTGTTTGGCAACCATTTCTCCTATCTTCTCTATGAAGTACAAGAGTAAAGTAGTCTTCAGAAGATTTCAATGACAAAATGACAATATACATTTTAATGAGTATCTAAAAAATAATTGATTTTTGAATTTTAATCAAAATCGTTGGAGCAAATTTTGAAAAAATCGAAAAAAACTGAAAAAGTACATCAGTAAAGTACTAGTACTCTTTGGCCAATTTTGATTGAATGTTTTTATAAAAAAAAAAAAAAAATATCCTAATAGGGGGAAGTTGAGTCAAACCGAGTACCTTGATTTTAGCGTTATTAGCGATGATATTCACTATTCAAGGGATAATCTATATCCTACTAACCAGGAAGAGGGCCATGCGTCTTGTTGCTGATGAAATAATTTTAAAAACTTCCCCTTGCCACTGAGTAGACTCACTTGCTTCAAAACAAGTTTTTTTTTGTTTTTTTTTTTACATTATTTTTATTTTTTTATTCCTCGACCTTGCTATTTATATTTTTTTTTAATAGCCAAGTTAAGCCCTTCACTTTTTTTCCTCCAAGAGGGCATACAATTTAAATAATCAATGTATTTATTTAATTATATATAAAAAAAAAAAAAATTCCAACATTTTGATCAAACAAAATGAAATTATATAAAAAAAAGATAAAGACTGAGAATCTGAGTAGAAGAAAGTCTGGAAATTCAATTTTTGAGTTAAAGGGGTTCAGGAGGTAGATGTTTTTCCAGATAAGAGTTGTGTGTCTAAAAAAAAAAAAACACCTATTACTAAAATTTGCCAAGAGACGTCAGAATGGTAGCTAATAATATTTAATGCATTTGGTTGATTTTCATTGATCTTTTAAGAATGAATACTTTATAAATGTTATTATATAGACCGTCTATTATGAATCTTTTATAAAAGCATAAAAATATAGGCCAGATGAGGCTAATAGGGGATCGGCTGTTAGACTAGCCTGCCATCTTTTGCAAGGGTGCTGAACTATTTGACACATAATTTTTAAATATATCAATTAAGGTTATTTTAACAATTTCTTAATTAATATGTGATTAATAATAACAATAAATTCATTTTTAAATTTAAAAAAAATTAAAGATTATTGGGACAGATTGTTTTTTTTTTGTATTTGCTTGATAACAAAAAAATTAATTACGATAATTTTTTAATAGTTTTAATTTATTTAGCAATTGAAGATTTTTCCATTCACACTCACTTTCACACACCCATACACACAGTCTTTTCGGCAACTTAGGCCATTTGAGACTTTTACGATAACCGTTATTTAATAATATATATTTATTTGGGGTCCAGGCATTCTTATTTAAGCCATCTGGTATCCAAATAGCTTAAATAAAATCATCGGACTGCCTGGGGTCCTAACCCGCGACGTTTGGTATACGAGGTTAGCACGCTAACCTCTACACCAAGCCCCGAGGGCAGCAATTGAAGATTTGAATATTTTAAATTATTTAAAAAATTATATTTTATCAATTTAAAAATTGAATAATTAAATCTCACAACTATGTTTTTATAATTCGTCATATATATTAAATTTCCAATAAAAGTTTCATCTTAATTAAAAAACAACATTGATAAATTTCTTGAATTACTATGGTTCTTTTTATTATACGTTTAGACATCACTTCGAAGCCCTTAAGCCCATAAAACGTTGTAAAAATGTCTTCTCTTTTGAGTGGCAAAATGGCGAAAATATATTTCCATTCTTTGCTATTGCTTCTGGCCTATTCAATTGTTGCCCGGCTATTTAAATGTATTTGATTATTAAACTTTCAAACGCCTTTTCTCGAATTGTTCAATTTTGGACTTTTTTCGCCACTGAGCATTCTCAGCAAGTATATTAGAATTAGCACTTTCCAAATCAATAGGTGAAATTAATTAATATAACGTTAGAGAAGGAAAAATTCAAGGGGAGAAAACAATCCCTCCTTTACTTTATTAAATATTATAATTTCTCAATGTAAAAAAACCGCGCGATCCACCTTGAGGTGCCTCGCACATGGCCAGGGGATCTCCCCCAAGACCCAACTCTCTTATAGGGCGAACAAAAGGCCCTTTGTGCGCTGAGAAAATTCAGGTATAAATTTTTATTATTATTATTATTATTCTAAGAGTTATATCTGAAAAATATTTGCTTACCTTTTGATTTCTCAAAATAAAGCAATGTAAATTTATGATATAATTATTCTTATTAGAAAAGAGAGAGGGAGCGCGGGCTAGAATTTACCTCCTCTTAGTTTTATTAAAAATATCGTATAAAAAAATCGGATTTGGTAAAATTTTCTATTAGATTCTCTTTAAAATGTATATTCTCATTTTGTCATTGAAATCTTCTGAAGACCATTTTACTCTTGTACTCCATAGACAAGATAGGAGAAATGGTTGTCATGGTAACAAAATATAAATATTTTCACATACTTATAAATTTTACATCTTGAAAATCGAATATACCGTACTAAAACTAAACTAAATACATGTCGACACAAAAAATCTGGTGTGACAAGCACAGAACACAACTTCCGATTATCGAAGGAAAGAGAAAGTTGTGTGCTGTGCGCCAGTCACACCAGATTTTTTAACAATGAACTCTAAATGTTCTTCGTTTAAGGACATGCGTTTATCTGAGAAGACGTTCTCGAACGCAGAAAATGATCTTTGAAGTGACAGGCGCATAGTTGAAAGAAGAAATCTGCGACAAATTGAGGTTGAAATGTGGATCTTTTACATTGTAAAGAGAGCAACAATAGAAAAATATTCAACCTGCTTTAAAAAAATGTTAAAATATATCTGGTACAAGAAAAATAAGGTTGTTTTGGTTAAAAATTGGCAAAATATGCATTGTGCATGAAATTTCTTCAAAATGTGCACATATTCTTGGTTAATACAATAATATATGAGTTGTTGCAGGTTTCAGAGGATGTTTTGACGGGAGAAATAAAACAGCAAAAGTTTTTTTCCTGTATTTCGCCTTATAGTACCATATCCAATTTGCAAATATTTCGGCCGGCCTAACGCCTGGCCATCTTCAGTGCACGATATAGTTCTTTCACGAGTGAAGGAACACTTGAATGCTCGTCTTCCCCTCTTCTCTTCATGCAAAAGTTTAAAGACACCAGACGATGGATCGCCAAAGAATTATATCCTGCACTGAAGATGGCCAGGCGTTCGGCCGGCCGAAATATTTGCAAATTATATGGTATAAGGCGATTCCTAAAAAATTTTTGCTGTTTTATTTCTCCCTTCAAAAAAATAGGGTAATTTCGAATCGAATACTCATCAAAGGTGACTCAAAGTTTCAGGAACGTTTCAGCTTCTGCATTTGCATCAACATCCGGGCTCTACTAATTATATGTACCCTGTTACGTTTAGTGTGTCAAGCGCCATCTACCGAGTTTTGAAAAAATTAACATTAAAGTTTTTTGTTTTCATTGGATTATATATATTTTTTTTTCATGAAAAAATACTAATCATTATAGCATTTGGAACAATATTCCGTGCTTAACTCAATTTTTAATTTTTTGGCGCTTGACACACTAATGCGTAACAGTGTCCAATTATAAATGCTGCATAATCCTCAATAAATTTCAAAATTATTATTTATTTTAAAAAAGAAATGACTGTAGACTACTCACACTTTTGTTCTTTGCCGAGTAGGCTTCCAGGGTGACGTCCTTCTCAGATGATTTCATCCAAACAACTAAAAGAGAAAAATAAAAGGATTTAGAAAAGGATTCCCACAAAAAAAAAAATATACCTTTAATGTTTAAAAATATAAATTAATCTTTTTTAAAACAAAATCCTATCTCGTTTTGCTTCTCTCTAAAAATAAAATTAACGAAATAATAATTCTCTTTTCTTATATAAAACAATTTCTCTTCTTGTCTCACATTACGGGTTTAAAAATTATTTTTTATTTCTTTGGACTGTATAGCACCATCTATAAGGATCCCTACTTATATTGTTCTAGTTGACAAACTATTGGTACTATGTAATTTAATTTTTTTTATAATTAGGCTAAAATTATTGACTCTCAGGCCGTTTCATCTTACCTAATAAATAATCACATTTAGCGTGCGCGCAATATCCGGATAATGGACCTAAGACGTGAAATTTTATATTTAAATTAGGTACCCCTCTGGAAAGTGACACGAAGCTTTTGAACAAAATCGGCCAAAAAGTACTAGTACTTTACTGATATACTTTTTCAGTTTTTTTTTTTTTAAGATTTTCTCAAAATTTGCTCTAACGATTTTGATTAGAATCCAAAAATCAATTATTAGGTTTTAAATTCTCTTTAAAATGTATATTCTCATTTTGCCCTTGAAATCTTATGAAGCACACTTTACTCTTGTACTTCATAGGAAAGATAGAAGAAATAGTTGCCAATAAAACATAAATATAATATTTTCCCATGTTTATAAATTTTACATCTTCAATTCAAATGTACCGTACAGGCGGAAATTAAATTTCTCTAGATTCAAAAAAATTCAAAAAAATGGGGATTGACTTCCCCCGAGACTTTCTCGTATATTCTTTTGGAATTACGTCTGGGTGTGTATGTGTGAACACGTTTGCTTAAAAACCAAAGCAGCTAGATCAATGAAATTTGGTATATGCTCCTTACACTAAAATTGTAGATTTCTATCAACTTTTGGAGTAAATACGTCACTTGGAAGTAGTACTTTACTTAAAAGTTTTTTCCAAAATTTTGAAATTTTCAATTTTTTTGTTATTTTATAATAAAATACTCTGTTTTAAAAAGTTTTTATTCTTTGACATTTTTTCGAAAACTGAATAGTTTTTGAAATAATCAAAGAAGAAATAGAAAATATTCGTTAATTTTGATAAAAAATCAAAACAAAATCATACAGGTGTCATTAAAAAAAGGGCAAATATAAACAAATTCATTTGTTTCACAAATTAATTTGTTTATATTTGCCCTTTTTTAATGACACCTGTATGATTTTGTTTTGATTTTTATCAAAATTAACGAATATTTTCTATTTCTTCTTTTGATTATTTCAAAAACTATTCAGTTTTCGAAAAAAATGTCAAAGAATAAAAACTTTTTAAAATAGAGTATTTTATCATAATATAACAAAAAAAATTAAAAATTTCAAAATTTTGGAAAAAACTTTTTAAGTAAAGTACTACTTCCAAGTGACGTATTTACTCCAAAAGTTGATAGAAATCTACAATTTTAGTGTAAGGAGCATATACCAAATTTCATCGATCTAGCTGCTTTGGTTTTTAAGCAATCGTGTTCACACACACACACACACACACACACACACACACACACACACAGACATAATGCCAAAAATGTTTTTGGACTCAGGGAGGTCTAAAACGTGGAGAAACATCAAAATCTCGAAGTCGAATTTTTTACGATTACATAACTTTCTCTATACGAGAAAGTAAAAATATACGAGAAAGTCTCGGGGAAGTCATTCCCCATATTTTCAAAAATAAAACCTAGCACTCGTAAAATTTTCTCTTTACATGAAAAAAAGCCCCATCAAAGTCTGTAGAGTAGTTTGCGAGCCTATGAGTTACAAACAAAAATTCAAATTAAATATCACAATTAATTTTATTTATTTATTTTTTTTTTTGGGGAAAGGAGTTGCCGACCCCTGACCTAAAAGTTTTACAATTTTTTGCAAACTATAAATATGCATTTTATAAAAGCTATCTCAGGGGGTTTAAAGTTTCGAAATCACATTTTGGGAGAAAAAAAAGAAGTTATAATCTAATAAATCGAAATGCAAAGACCTGTTATTGGTAAGTTAACAAATTTGATTTGGTGTAATTAATTATCTATTTACTGGTGTCTTTTCAGTAGGCCTATTGTTTCGTGATTTTTTTTCTCATCTATTTGTTCGAACGTTGAACACGGCGGTTTTTTCTAAACAAAAACCCCCTTGGTTTGCATAATCCGTGCCGCGGGCCTCGTTAGCCCTGAAAAAGCGTTAAGGGCCTCAGGTAGAAAGCTGAGATTAGACTGTCCTCTGGGCGAAAAACAAGGATCGTCCCTTGAATACGAAATTAGAGATTACATTATTCAAATGAGTGCGACGAGGATAGCGCGAAGGGCCCGAGCGAGAGAGGAGATGGGTCCCACAAGCTAAGCGACGTGGAGGGGGCCTGGCCTCTCTCTGTCTATTTTATGAATAATAAGATGCAGAGTGATTGATAAATTAGCTGAGAAAAGATTGAGCTAAGAAGAATGGGATGGATGGATTGCAGGGCTCTCAATGGATAGCAACTTGAACAGAGATTAACGTGTGAATTTTTTTTTTTTTTCGATCGATGTAATGTCTTTACTAGAAAAAAAAAACATCCTCGTTTTTTAAAAGTGAAACTTTTATTTGATCCTCTCAAACTTTTTCGCTCTTCTATCAGCATGTCAAGTTTTAGGCCGTGACGCTGCAAGCCATGACGTCACAAG
>JAKCPI010015036.1:0-31917 GCA_023213315.1 Euborellia annulipes | reverse complement strand
TTGCTCATTTCCTTCATGGTCAAATATGTCCACACACAGACACAGACACACACACACACAGACCAATTTGCGGGACCCACTTTTTTGGACTCAGAGGACCTCAAAACATGTATATCCATCAAAATCTCGACATCGAATTTTTGGCATGATCGCAATACTTTCTCTCTATATATTTCATACATAGGGTAAGAAAAAGTAAAAAACGTAAAAAATGATATTAATGATAATTGAGAATGAAAGACTTTTCCCTTTCTTTAAGTCCAAATTCTATTTTTCAACCAAAACCTATTCCAAAATTATATTAATTAGGGCATTTGTAAAAGTTTTCCTGAATTTCTTTGATATACACTCTATAGGCAACTCTAGACGCGCTTGTGTGTTGGATGCATAGTTTTAAGGCGCTTCTCATGTCTCTAGTCAAAATGAAGTTTTCATGTGGCCCTCCCTACAAAATGTTTGGCCATCACTGTCATGGGCATGGGCGTAACTAGAGAGGGTACCGAGGGGGAGGGGGCTTGGCCCTCCCCAGAAGGCTCGTGCCCCCCCCCCCAGAAAGCTCCTTGCCCCAAGAAAAATTGAGAAAATATGGGGCTTTCCAGGCCCACTGGAGGATAGCTGGCCCGGGGGGATACCCCGAGATTTGAAAAAAAAAATTTCACAAAAAAATTTATTTTTAATGTAAAATTGTAAATATTAATACTTAAAAATTTGATTTGTATTTATTATATATTCTGGCAAACAAGTACAGAATGCGCCTTTAAATTACCGAAATTAAGAAAAAAATTGTGTGCTGACCAGTCACACCAGATTACCCCCACCCCCGAGAAACACCTCAAAATCCGCCCTTGGTCCCATGCCCCCCCCCAGCCAAATTCTCTAGTTACGCCTAGGACTCATAGGCAATTTTTATATAGCGGGGCGTATATAAGGGAGGGGGGCCGAGGGGGCCCGGGCCCCCCTGAAATTTCCCAAACACATATAAATATATAGGGATATACAGACATCAGCGCAACAAATTTTTCCGCTGGGTGGAAAACTTTGATTCCGCAAAAAGAAAAAATGTTCCGCAAAAAATTTTTTTTATTTATTTTTTTAAAAAAACTGTTGGGAAGGCCCCCCCCCCTTTTTGCCCCCCCCACAAATCCCCAAAAAATTTCGTGTGAAAAAAAAATTTAGTTTCTTAAAAAAAAAAATTTTCCGCAGAAAAATTTTTTAGTTCAGGCCCCCCCCCCGAAAAAAATTTCTATATACGCCCCTGTTATATAGTTTATGACTAAAAAAAAAAACACTTTTATTCTATTTTATTTTAATTTTGACAATTTTAAACGTCTGTTTTTTGCACGCTAATTTACCGTAGCATGCTTGCTCATTGTACTACTAGGAGTCAGGAGTTATACTACGTAGGTTTATCTAGATACCTTTAAGCCTAGAGCATACTTAGGCCTATATACTGTATATTTACCTTTTAAATATATTTCAAGCACTCCTGGTGCAATTAATGATGACCTCCTGACAAACAGTACACTTTTATTTTGTTATCGGTGTGCGCTAGGCTTTAAACTTTATTTTTTAATCGAAGAGTGGATTACTAAAAATTACAGAAATTTTAAAGAAAGTTTTATAACTAAATTTTTTCAGTGGTATTTTGGTTGGCCAATGTCCTGAACCTCTTCTTTTGATGATGATGTTAGTAGGTACATTGCATTTCGAAGGACATCATTCATTCCATTCTCATTTAATAAATAAAATATTATTAAATAATAATTAATATTCACATCTGTATGCAACGTTTTTTTTTTTTTTTCTAAAAAATTCCTATTCAAGGATGAATGAATGACTTTCAAAAATTGAAATAAATTTTATATTTTAATGCTTTTGAGATTTTAAAGATAGATTTTCTTTTCTATAAATAAGATATTAATTTATGGATTAAAATGAGAGGAGCTCTCACTCAAGAATGAAAAGATTTAGGAGGTTGAGGAGGTTTATATTCAAGGTAGGCACCCCCCTGAGACGTAACATGAAGCTTTTGAAGAAAATCGGTAAAAGAGTATTAGAATGGAGAATTGGAGATATCAGCCAAAATTTGGCTGATACCTCCAATTCACCATTGTAATCACATCACAGCAACAATCTCAAAATCAAAAGAGTATTAGTACTTTACTGATGCACTATTTCGGTTTTTCCGATTTTCTCAAAGTTCGCTCTTATAACGATTTTGCCTAAAATTCATAAATCAATTATGTTTTTAGATGCTCTTTAAAATATATATTCTCATAGGAAAAATAGGGGAAATGGTAACAAAATATAAATATTTTTCTGTTTATAAATTTAACATCTTTAATTCTAATATATTGGCGGAAACTAAATTTAGGCTATATGTCCTTACAATGACAAGCACAAAACACGCGCCTGCCTTGTATACCAAGGGTCGCGGGTTCAGACAGGGCCGGAACTAGATTTTTTAGGGGTGCAAAATTTAATTTGCCGCCCCCTCCTTAAAATTTTCCCTTAACTCAAAAATTTTTCTGCGAAAAAATTTTTTTTTTTCGCGGAACCAAATTTTTCCGTCCGAAAAATATTTTACCTTTTTTTAGAGACGCTAAAATTTTTGCCGCCCGCGGAACCAAAATTTTTTTCGTGTGCCGCCCGCGGAACATTTTCTCTTGCGCGGATTCAAAAATTAATAAAAAAAATATTTTACCTTTTTTTTTTAGAGACGCTAAATTTTTGCCGCCTGCGGAACCAAAAATTTTTTCCTTTCTTTAATTGCCGCCCCCCTGATTACTGCCGCCCGGGGCACGTGCACCCTCTGCCCCCCCCCCACCTAGATCCGGCCCTGGGTTCAGATCCCAGGCAGTCCGATGATTTTATTTAAGCCATTTGGATACCAAATAGATATATTCATAAATAAGGACTATCGTTTAAAGTCTTATATGGCGTAAGTTGCCGAAAAGACTGTGTGCATGGGTGTGTGAGTGTGAGTGGGAAAAAAGTGTGAGTGTTTAAAAAAAAAAAAATCTTCAAATTTAAAATCAAAAGAACATTCTTTCTGAATGGTTACATGTGACCACAAGTTATTTTTGGTCTTTAAACGTCCATTTTTTAAAAAACAACTTTTTGATCCCCTGGAAAAATTTATGTAATAAAACGATCCCACAAAATAAATATTGTTGTAATTTTTAAAAACTCAGCAGTTGTAATTTTTTATAATTATAAATTATGCTAAACGATTTTTTCCCCTTTTTTAGTCTGTGAGGCATGAGGTCGCCGAAGGGGATTAGCCTATAAAAATGTTCTTCTTTTGAATGCATACAAATACACACACACACACACAACACACCCGTAGTAAATTATTCATTCATATAAAACACTTTGACGAATTTACTTTTGGTTTGATTGAGACATCGCGTGACATGTAACGATGTTATCACTGCATTAAAATTAAATGTAAAATTATATATTATTAAGTCTTAAAAAGTTTAAATATAGGTTTTAAATGATGTCCAATTATTATTTTACAATCCATGCCTACATGAAATTTACCGTCACTAATATGAAAATTGCTTTATAATTATTCATATTTGTTTTTTTTTTCTGTAAATTAATAAAAATGTATTAATAAACTCTCTCGTGTAATTTTATTATGATTATGAGTGTAAAAAAATAAAAGAGCAACGCCCTTTGGTTGTTCTATACTAATCTACTTTGTTAATTTGTTCTCACGAGGATTCATAACGAGTTACCCGAAATAAGACCGGTATTATTATAAACCTCTTTATATTAGTGTAGTCGACACAAAGGGCGGATACAAGGGTGGGGTAAAAGGGGTAATTAACCCCCCCCCCCAGATTTGAGAAAAATATTTTTTTTTGGCTATTAAATTTTATTTTTAAGGCGGAACAGGAGGGAAGGTGTTACGCATGTTTTTCCCGTTAAGATGGCGTAGTGTGTCATAAAAAGTGTGCCCAAAAGATCAACCGTAATTCAAAAATTTGCCAAGAGATGTCAGAATGGTAGCTAATAATATTTAAAGCATTTGGTTGATTTTCATTGATCTTTTAACAATAAATACTTTATAAATGTTATTATATATAATGTATCTTTTATAAAAGCATAAAAATATATAAATATAGGCCAGATATAGGCTAATACTATATCGGCTGTTAGTCTAGCCTGCCATCTATTGCAAGAATGCTGAACTAATTTGACAGTTGATTTTTTAAATAAATCATCTAAGCTTATTTTAAAATTTTCTTAATTAATATTTGATTAATAATAACAATAAATTCATTTTTAAATTTAAAAAAAAAATTAAAGATTATTGGGACAGATTGTTTTTTTGTATTTGCTTGATAACAAAAAAATTAATTACGATAATTTTTTTATAAGTCATTAAAAAAATTATAGCTCGATGTCCCAATAATCTCTTATGAATTTAATTCATTAAAAAAAAACCGCATTGAAAAATTCGTTAAAATAGTCTAGTTTTTTTTTTTAAAGTACGTTTAGACGTCGCTCCTGAACCCCCTTAATATAAAATTTTAAATTTACTTAAAAACTTTATTTGTATTTATATTCTGTTAAACAAGTACAGAATGCACCTTTAAATTACCGAAAGAAAGAAAAAATTGTGTGCTGTGCGACCAGTCACACCAGATTACCCCCCCTCCCTCGAGAAACTCCTCTGGATCGGCCTTTGGAGACACTCTCTATCTGAATTTTGTTGGTTATATGCTGACCACATCAGTTCTTTATAGAATCTGTCAGTAAATTTCAATGAAGATAAATGGCTCTGAGATCTTTGACCTCTACTCTCTTTCCACTTGAGTTTTATTTGGAATAAAATTGTCTTAGGTCCAATAATAGAGGAAAGTGACCAATTATGGAATGCTTTTTCTAAAATTGAATTTATATTTCTTTGATGTAATTACAATTACTCATATGAGTACTTGATTGCCGGTATCGAATGAAAAGTACTCATTCAAAAATATATTAAAAAAAAAAAAGAAAAAAGGAGAAGCATAAAAGGGGAACTCAACTGCGGGAACTGAGAAGATGCCTGTTGAGATTAGACTTGAAAGTCTGAAGATTGTAAGTTTGGAGGAAAATAGACGCAGGGAGCTTGTTTCAATCACGGGAGATCATGTAAAACAGGCATTTAAAAGCAATAAAATCTCTTTCAGAAAAATTTACATAAATATTTTTTTTAGTGGATTAGTGCAATTAAAATTTGAATATCTTTGGAATGGAAGATTTATTGCATATAATATATTAATAAATATAATTTCAGGCCTGAAGATGGTGGATGATCCCACCCAAACTGCTTGCTAGCGCAGTAGCCAGTTCTGCAAAATAAAGCGAACAATAATAAAAATATCTCTTTTTTACTTTCTCTTACCCTTTGTATGAAATATATAGAGAGAGAAAGTATTACGATCATGTAAAAAATTCGATGTCGAGATTTTGATGGATATACATGTTTTGAGGTCCCCTGAGTCCAAAAAAAGTGGGTCCCGCAAATTGGTCTGTGTGTGTGTGTGGACAGATTTTTATTATTACAACCGCACCTATAATACCTTGGTCGAAAATATTGCAATAAATCTTCCATTCCAAAGATATTACATAAATATTGTTTTAATATTTTAACTGAAATTGATCTTTTTGAAATTTAAGATTTTTTCATAATAAATTAAATTAATTTCAAGTGAAATATCAAAAAATGCGGATTAATGGGAATTACTAAAAAACAAAAAAAAAAAACTCTCGATACTCAAATTTTATACTTAAGCTAAGTACCTATGTCGTAAGTATTTCAAGAAATTTCAATCCCATCAGCCAAAGGGTACTATACCTAGTACTTTACTAATGTATTTTTTCCATTACTCAAAATTTGCTCTAACGATTTTGATTAAAATTCAAAAATCAATCTTTAAAAAGTATTTTATAATAAAACTTTACGAGAAAATAGTTTAAGTGCACTTTATGCTGCGATCCATCCCAGGAAGTGGGAGGGGGTTGATCATCCAGGAAGCACTGAGAAAGGAGCATATATCGCACTGATCTTCCGGTGTACCCTTTGATCAAGGGCGGATCCAGAGGTGTTTCTCGGGGGGGGGGTAATCTGGTGTGACTCGACGCACAGCACCAGGGGTGTATATAGAAATTTTTTTCGGGAGGGGGGGCTGTTCTCAAAAGTTTTTCTACGAAAAATTTTTTCATGTGCCGTTCACGGAACCAAGTTTTCTCGGCCGGAAAAATATTTTACCTTTTTTTTAGAGACCCTAAATTTTTCCCGCCCGCCCGCGGAACCAAAAATTTTTTCATGTTCCATTCGCGGTATTAAAAATTTTTTTAATTTTTTCAAATCTCGGGGGGGGGGGGGTAATTGCCCCCTTTACCCCCTTGTATCCGCCCTTGCCTTCGATCGACGTTAGGACCCTAAGCTGACGAAAAGACTTAAACTTTAAAAAATACTCTATACTTTCCCTTTCGATACCACATCCCTACGTGGGATGATGAAAAACCATAAGACTTTATTGAGATGAATCGAATCTATAATACAGCCCCCATTTAAAGAGATTCAATATTAATAGTACAGAGATAAACTAATTATAATGGCTTTAATCCACTTTAATTGGAAATAGTATGCACGATATAGTGAAATATAATGAAACTGTATACATCGGTATCGAAAATTTTAATATAATAAACATTTTATTAGATTTTATCCATGGCATTTATCTAAGAATTCGAAAATTTTTTTTATCACACCTAAAAATTAAATATTTCTCAAAATATTAATTTTAAAAATATTTAATATTCAAGTGATTACAGATTTAATGTTGATTTTTCTTCTTTCCTCGCTATAATCCAGGGGTGCATCAAATGCTCTTGTCTCTGACAGGCCATGTCAAATGGCGGAGAGTTTTGCTTGCGCAAATATGCCTTGTGCATGATTAAAATTCAATCGAGCATCAAGCAACACAATTTAGAATGCTTGAGCAAAATTCTCCTACAGACGATAGAGTTTGCTTGTACAAAAAGATTGAACGTGCATGCGTGGCAAGGGTTCGGATCCCAGGCAATGAATATTTAATTAAATCATTTGAATACCAAATAGTATAACTAATTTAAGTATTGTTAAAGTCTATAAAACCTAACATGCCGAAAAGACAAAAAAAAAAAAAAATTAGCTCTCACACGAGATCATAACTCCGGATATTTGGAATCCCGTATTAGGCAAGCACCCGATAATTGGTCACTTTCCCTTAAGCTATATAAAAAAAAAAAAAAAAATCTGGTGTGACTGGCGCACAGCACACAACTTTGTCTTACCCTTCGGTAAGAGAAAGTTGCGCACTGTGCTGGTCACACCAGATTTTTGTGTCGAGATATATTTAGTTTCCCATAGCACCTTAGTTTCAAACTTGCATTTTAAATGTTGACTGCTTCAAATAAACTATGGTTATTTTTCAAAATTTTAATCTCATATTTGGACATTTTATACACAATATAGATTCGTAAATAAATACAAAATTTCATAAGAATTGGAAAAAAAAATTTAAAATGCGTAAAAGTTCCATAGGGGACCCCCTTTTGAATCGAAATTAACATACAAATCCCTATGAAATTAACATTGGCCCCATGCGAAGCTTTTTTTTTTTTTTTTTTTTTCAACTTAGGCCATTTAAGACTTTGACGATAACCGTTGTAATATAATATTATCTATTATGTTTCTAGGCATTTTTATTTAAGCCATCTGGTATCCAGATGGCTTTAAATAAAATCATCGGACGTGCATGCGTCGGCGCGGGCTTCGGATCCCAGGCAATCCTGGAAGATTTAGGCGCGCTAAAGCATTTGAATACCAAACTCGTACCCAACTATTGGCTTAAGTATCGTTAAACTCTATATAACCTAACATGCCGAAAAGACTAAAAAATAAAATAAAAAGAAAATTTAGCCTCCCCCCCCCCCCCCCCCCCCTCACACGAGACTCATAACTCCGGATATTTGGAATCTCGTATTAGGCAAGCACCCGATAATTGGTCACTTTCTCACTTTCCCTTAGCTTATATCAAAAAAATAAATAAAAAAACATATGGTAATAGTAAATTTGATTTTGACTTCCGACAAGTTCCGAGGCCCTTAATGCCTTTTAAGACCCTATATTTGATAGTTAATTTGATTAGTCCAAGGTGAGTTATAAGATGGAAGGCCGAATCGGGGGAGTGAAGGCCGTTGATGATATTTTGGGGACACACACGTGTTCATTTGGTGTATGTCTGTCTGTCGGAAGGAAGATGTTCCATCTCTTATGTTCCGTGGGATCCCCTTCACTTTGAGATTAGCCAATTTTTGTTTATTATTATTATTTATAATCTATTCAAAGAAATTAAAAAAACGCGCAACGAACGATTAGCCTCAATTAAAATAAATTACTAGATACTTTCTTTAAAAAAAAAAAAAAAAGAAAAATTTCTGAACATACTTTGCAACATTAATTTATAATTGCTTGCTTGTTTGTTCAAGAGGAAATGAGTAAATTAACAATCGTGTCTCTTAGGTAGTAGGGATCAAGAAGCACCTGAGGCTGAGTGGATTTTTATTTATTACTTTTTCATCTCCTTGGCGCGAGGATCAAATATAAATATATTTCTATCACAATCCTTTTGGTTATTCTTTAGAAGAGAAAGCCCAAGGATTTAAAAAAATCTTGGGAATTTTTTGATTGTCTAATATTTCATTCAAATAAAACGACCAAGATTTTTGTGGCCCTAGAAATAATTAACGTCTTCTTTTTCTGTATTTCTGACTCTCAGGGCCGGTTGCTTCATATCTAATTAATTAGCCATCCCTCGGATGACTGTCGAGTCTTTTCCCATCTAGTTAAGCTAAACATTTGATGAAATAAGATCCCAGATCGTAATTAGTAGCTCTAAGGGGTGAAATTAGGAACACAAGCCTTGTTTATTTATTTTTTTTGGAAATTTTTTGCTAATTAGCTTTAATTAATTTAATTTTTAATATTTATTTTAATTTAAATTTTTAAGCCCTTCTTCTTCTTCTGTCCTTACCTTATTCCCGCAATGCGGGATCGGCGGACCTCACTCTTTCCCTCAAACCCTATCATACCTTTTTACGACAGGAAGAAATAGGGCAGGCCGGCCCGTCGCACGGTCTTGAAAATAGGAAGGAATAGACAGACATTAAAAGAACTGAAGGACTACCTGTCCCAGCTCGGGCAGCTCGTGGACGCCATCCACGTACCCCCTGAGCAATTTTTTTTTTTTTTTAAGCCCTTATTGATAGAATAATACACTTTAATGAACATATAGATAATATTATAAACAAGTCTATGCAACAACTTGTCGGGAACTTCGCTCTCTCTCCGTGTTCCAATTAAACCATCCAGATTTATTCCTATCATCAATAATTTGGAATATTATAAAAAAATTCGGGTAGCTGCCCTTTGTGTCGGCTATGTAACTTTGTAAACAGTGGCGTCATTTCAACTTTTTCTTGGGGGGGTACAAACATTTTTTTTTTCTTAAAATTTACTTACAATTAAGTACTCAAATTTAGCCATAAGATATTTAATTTAATTAATTGTTTAATTTTGTACAGTTTCTATACTCGTAGATGTATTTTTGAAGTATTTTATTTAGAATATAAAATTTTTTAAAAATCAGAGCCTTTGGGAGAGACAAATGCACTCCCTGCCCCCCCCCCCCCCCCCAAATGACGCCACTTTTTGTAAATGTGTATGATTCAAGAGATATTCCTAATTATGTTATTAGATTTGTTCAAACACTAGTATACATTAAAATATGAATAAACTTAATTTATTTTGTAAATATACAGTAGGATAAGTGTGCTAGTTGATTAAAATCTGTATCTCTTTGTATAATGGACAAAATAGTCCGTAAAAGAAAAATAAATAAAAAAATACTTTTTCTTACCCTATATATGAAATATTAATATTAATATATATATATAGTGTTAACTAACTCTGTTAACCTCCTCACAAGAAAACTTCACAAATTACAAAAAAGACTCTTTATTACTCTCGACAAAACAAAAACAAAATACACATTCATTACAGAATCAATAAACAATGAATATCAACAAAAGTCCCAACAATCCCCCTTTGATCCATCTCCCTTATCCCCCTCATGACGTCACCCTTCTCTCTTCTAGGATTCGGCCGATCCTGAAGAGAGAAGGGTGACGTCATGAGGGGATAAGGGAGATGGATCAAAGGGGGATTGTTGGGACTTTTGTTGATATTCATTGTTTATTGATTCTGTAATGAATGTGTATTTTGTTTTTGTTTAGTCGAGAGTAATAAAGAGTCTTTTTTGTAATTTGTGAAGTTTTCTTGTGAGGAGGTTAACAGAGTTAGTTAACAATAGAGAGAAAGTATTGCGATCATGTCAAAAATTCGATGTCGAGATTGTTTATAAATGATGTCTTTATTAAGTTGCTAACTTCACAAAATTTCCTTATATCTCACAAAGCTATTTATATGTGAAAAAACTTTTTTTTTAATGCGAAGGTTAAGCTTGTGCTTGTTTACTTCTATCGGTCGGATAAGTGTGCTAGTTGACTAGAAGTGAAGCAACCGGCCCTCAATCTGGTCAAGCAGTGCCTACATATTTACAGACTTTATTTTTGGGACGATAACGATGATTACTGGTGTAAAGGAGCGTTGAAACTAGAATAAGTGGTGGAGGCTGCCAGCAGCGGGTTTTGAGATATCGTCAGGCAATAACTAATTTGTGTAATATCGATAAACCCCTGGGAAGCCGAAGGACAATAAAAATTAATAATAAAAAAAAGAACAATCTTAATTGGCCATCTTTTATGATTTATTCACTCTAAATTGTTGACCCAGTTGCACTAAATGCCTTCGAGATACGAACCCATATCCGTGATTCTACATTCCTTACACTCCCTATGATATTATTATACAATGATTAATTAATCGAGAAAAAAATCACTTTCATTTTTGTATTTTAATGATCTTTCTTAAAATAATGTCATATATGGACCCTGTTTATGCATTAGTGTGTCAAGCGCCAGCTACCGAGATTTGAGAAAATTAACATTAAAGTTTTTTTGTTTTCATTGGATTATATATAATTTTTTTTGTCAATTGTGCAAGTAACATTAAATATAAATTTTTTTAGGACATATTTCATAAAAAAATTATTAATTATAACATTTGAAACATTATTCCGTGCTTAACTCAATTTTTAATTTTTTGGCGCTTGACACACTAATGCATAACAGGGTCGAATTATAATTTCATTTATTTTCTCCTCAATGCTGACGGTTCGGTCAATCTTCAGAGCTATTAACATAGAACATTCACAAATTCATACAATTTTATACAAATTAAATAAATTTTTGTCCTCGGGCTTGGTGTAGTTCAATGGTTCCCAACCTTTTTTGACCCATCGCCCCTTTCTGGAGGTTGACTAACACCTATCGCCCCCCTTTACATTTTCATTGTATGCCTAATTTTAATTTGAAGTAAAGTGTAAATAATAAAGCAGTTTTATTATTTTAAACAATTTTATTACCGTAGGCCTATATACAGGCCCGCAGACAGACTTGACGGGCCCCGGGGCTACTTAGTAATACTGCCCCCCACCCCCCCCCCCCCAAAAAAAAAAAAAAAACTTTAAGTTTTCTTTTTTTAGTATGTAAAAGGCTATTGTGGCCTTCATACCAACACTTTTTTACACAGTTTTTGACACAACTTTTGAAATAGTTATACATAGCTTACAATATTTATTTAAATAAAGTTATATAAAATTTTTTCAAAATTTCCTAAACAAAGAGTTACAAAGTTTTAATTTATCGAGGCCAGATCTGGACAGAGGATTTCCGGGGGAATCTGGGGGTATGGAAAATTTTTTGAAAATTAGCCACTGAAATCTGCGTTTTTAGCTATCCTGAGTCGTGAAAAAGATCAAACTTGATTTGAGCTTAAAGGGCCCGGGCCCCCTGAAGGAAAAAAATTCAAGAAAATGATTTTTTTTGAAATTTAAGATTTGAGCTAAGAGTGACGTTTCAATTCTAGATTGGAATTATCTTCAGACTATTTTATTTTTATGATAATATTTTGTCCTCTTCTATCCTGACCATCCTGTAAATAGGAGATTTTTCTCTTTGATTTTTATTTTTTTAAATTTTAGTAAACTAATAATTTTTCTCCCTTTGAATAGTCATCGCCCCCCAATCGCCCCCCGCTTATTTATCGCCCCCCTGAAAACCCAAATCGCCCCCTTGGGGGGCGCCCCCAGGTTGGGAACCACTGGTGTAGTTGGTAGCGTGCCTACCTTCTATACCGAACGTCACGGTTATAACTCGGTTTTTTTTATATACGAATTCGACTGACTTAACTAGATATATGTAGAAAATCAGTGAAAAAATGGCGAAAAAAAAACAGAAAAAATCTGGTGTGACTGTCTTACTTTCGGTAATCGAAAGTTGTGTTCTGTGCTTCTCCCACCAGATTTTCGTGTTAAGTATGGGAAAATATTTATATTTTGTTACCATGGCAACCATTTCTCCTATCTTTTCTATGAAGTACAAGAGTAAAGTGGCCTTCAGAAGATTTCAATGACAAAATGAGAATATACATTTTAAAGAGCATGGGTTGCCATGGTAACAAAATATAAATATTTTCCCCCGTTTATAAATTTTACACCTTGAATTTTAATATATCGGCGGAAACTAAAAATATGTCGACACAAAAAATCTGGTGTGACAAGCATAGAACACAAATTTCGATTACCGAAGGCAAGAGAAAGTTGTGTGCGACCAGTCACACCAGATTTTTTGTATGCCTTTATAACCTTTATGTATATTAGGAATAAAGACCTAAATTATGTACAAAAAAAGTGGGGGATTACGAGGAGTTTCTCGGGGGGAGGGGGGGGGGGGCAATCTGGTGTGATTGGTCGCACAGCACACAATTTTTTCTTATTATCGGTAATTTAAAGGTGCATTCTGTAGTTGTTTACCAGAATATATATACAAATCAAATTTTGAAGTATTACTCCAACAGCAATAATTAACCCTCACAGCCAGTACAAAAATAATTTAAGTATTAGTTTTTAAAATTTTATATTAAAAATACAATTTTTTCCCAAAAAAATTATTTTTCTCAAATCTCGGGGGAGGGTAATTACCCCCTACACCGCCTCCTTTGTATCCGCAAGGCAAGGGCCATAGACCCCTTCTAATTCTCAATTCTTCATTTTATAACACCGCCCCGTTTTTGACATGACAATGTCCCGTTTTTGACACAAGGCAGTCTACAAATAACTAAGTGCAAGAGGAGGTGCCAATTTATTTATATATTGACCAAATAAAGAGAATTTACGAAATGAGTTTGTGTTTGTTTGGACATATCACGTCCCCTGGAGCCGAACCAGGTCTTCCCGCTTTCAAACACAAACTCATCTCGCAAATTCTCTTTATCTTCAACGATATATTGACTGGTTTTACATTCCTTCGGGCGTTATGAAAACCTCCAACTATTCTATCTTGTTAGTATGTAGTCCTAAATGAAATAAATAAACTGAACCAATTTATTAATTTTTATAGCGGAAAAGAAATGTATATACATTTTCTCTCTCTTTTGGCAGATTGGAACTTGCCTTGAGCCTACTATGTGGCAGATGCCTTTCCCAGAGAAGGATGTGTTCTCGTTCATGACGTCTCCTCTCCCCCGCAGCTCCAGAACTTGTAAGTAAATAAATAAATAATTTCTAAAGATCTTTATTCATTTAAATCAGTGGTTCCCATCCCTGGGGCCCCCCCCCTCGCGGGTCGCCCATGGTGGTCCCTTGGTATCCAAATGGCTTAAATAAAATCATGGGGTCCGAACCCGCGACTTTTGGTATACGAGGTTAGCACGCTAACCTATACACCAAGCCCGTGGGCTAAATTTTACAACTTGAATTCTAATATATCGGCGGAAACTAAATATATTTTGACACAAAAAATCTGGTGCAACCAGTCACACCAGATTTTTCAACCTTCTCCTTTTCTTCTTTTATTTTTCCTTTTTTAGAATGATAATTTTTTACATATCCTTTTATAAAAGCTAATGAAATAATATTATGTAATTTATTTTAATCTATTTTATTTCCTTTGAATATTCTCTTTTCAATTTCTCTTTGATATTATTCTTATCTCGTTAGCAACTAACATGATAATATTGTTTTAACTTGTTCAAGTCCCCCTTTCTTCCAAGTATATTTGCCTTTTAAATAAATACACGTATATTACCAGCGAAGGGTGATTTTAGCAATCATATCTGGTCTATGGATGGAAAGCAATGGAAACCCAATCAAGTAAATTTAGGCTCATTTTTCCCCATACATCTCATATTTAGTAAAAAAGAAAAAAAAAATAAAAAAAAAAAAAAAAATAATATTTTTTTAGAAATCTTCCCAATTTACCAATTTGTTCTTTTGAATTTTTTTTGGTTGTGTTTTTTTTTTGGTGTGTGTGTGTGTGTGTTTGTTTGTTTTTTAAATATCAAAAACTAAAAATTCAATAATTTTGATATTTTGAATTTTAAAATTAAGAAAAAAGAAAAAGAAAGAAAAAACAAAAAAGAAATAAGAAAACAAAGGGGGGGGCGGGGGGGGGGGCGAAAGAGAAAAAAAATATTTTTTATAAAAAATTTAAAATATTTATAATTTAAAAAACAAGACACTCCCAAAAGAAAAAAAAATGTAAAATAAATAACACCACAGGGGGGGGGGGGGGGGGGGGGGGAAAAGATTTTTTTCTTGAAGAGGGGGAGGGGAAAGTTGTGCGCTCGGCTTAGCCCAACCCTTTATTTTTTATTTTTTACTGGATTTGTTTAGTCTTTTTCTGAGGCCATTTAGGCCTTGTTAATTGGTATCCAATTCATTTGATAAAATTATGTAAAATACGTTATTTAATCAGAAGTTTTTTCAATTTTAATTAAAACTCAATCAGGGGTATTTTTTAACATTGTTATCTTATATATTTATAGGCTTCAAGTTTATGATTATTTTTTCTAAATTTAGAAAAAAATCATAAACATTTCATCTTCCCCCTCAAAAACTGCGTCTAAATGGAAAAAAAAATATTAGTTTTCGTGTTTGGTTCCTGGGAGATAGGCAACACAAATAACCAACTTATAAATTTTTCGGACATTTGCTCCAAGAGGAAGAAAAAAAGAAAGGAATTTATTAAAATGCTCTGAGACATTTTGTCTCCTGGAGCACAATGATAAAAATTACAATTTTAAATATCAAATAGATAGTGTGTCCTCTCTACCAGCGCAATCCTCCCCGTCAGTCATTCTCACAAACGTTTCTGCTCATTTAGCAGATAAAAGAGTGAGTTGTAAGTCAAAAATTTTTAATTTTAGATCGCAAAACATGTAGAATAATTAGAATGTTTAACCTTTATGCAGTATAATTATACTCCTGTCATGTTTCTCTAATGCACACAAGAATATATAATTAAATAAGAGAAAAAAGAATCAGATATTCGTCAGTTGAGGTGTAGGTGTTGGCTTTAAAACGTTAAATGAAATGGTTGGTTTGTTTATTTTCCCTTTATTGTATTGAATTTCCTATTAAGCTGACCCGAGAGGTCAAAACTCTCTCGGGTCGCAGTCTATTTGAAAGAGGTGGCCTCCAATTAAATGAAAAAAATACATTCTAACGATATTTTCTAAGGTCAAAGTTAGGAAAACAAGTGTTTAGAAAATTGAGAATTTAATATAATATGTAGCCTAGATTTAGATAAATAATTGTTGCAGTTATAATAAATTTTTGTCTTTAGAATTTGATATTAAAACAAAAGAGTAGAGGCATTTAATTATAAATTTATTAGTAATAGAATAGGAAATCTTTCGACAAATGTCTTCTGTCAACGTTTCGATTTAAACATCACCCTTAATCTTACCCTTCGGCAAGAGAAAGTTGTGTTCTCTTCAGAAGATTTCAATGGCAAAACGAGAATATACATTTTAAAGAGCATCTAAAAAATAAGGGATTTTTGAATTTTAATCAAAATCGTTGGCGGGTTCCTTGTCTAGTAGACAAGTAGACACGTCTACTCACCTCAACAAGGCCATGGCCAGAAAACCTTTCCGCTGATACGAAAAAACTAGGGTTTGAACCCCGGTGGAAATTGAAACCGGTAAAGCGGTTTTTCGGCTAATTTTCAAAAACCGAGAAACCGAGTTTTTCCCGAAAAACCGAATTCGGTTTTTCTTTTTAAATCTTAATACTTGTATTCAAATTATAAATTAGCCCGTGACCAATGGCTCAGATAGAAGACATTATCTTCTAGTGGCTTGGGATTTCGGGTTCGCTTCCCGTCCCAAGCGAGAAAAAATTTATTTCATTTGAATTGGCTATCAATCATTTGAAATAAATAGGGATGCGGTCTAAATGACCCTAGATGCCGAATTTTACATAAATAATCTATATATAATAATAGCGGAGTGTCTTTCTGTCTATCCGTCCATCTGTCTTGCTCTGTTTGACCAACTTTCCGTTGGAATGGCGAAATTTTGAAGTCTTATAGAGGACGTTTTGGAGATTTCATGAAAAATACTCGGGTCCTGTTCCTACAATTTTTTTTTTTTAACATTCACACTTTTTTCTCATTTACACTCACTCTCAAACAGACATTCACACAGTCTTTTCGGCAACTTAGGCCATTTAAGACTTTACGATAACCGTTATATATGATAATATCTATTGGGGGTCCAGGCTAAGCCATTTGGTATCCAAATGGCTTAAATAAAATCATCGAACTGCCTCGGGTCCGAATCCGCGACGTTCGGTATAGAAGGTAGGCACGTTACCAAATACACCAAGCCCGGGGAAATTTTTTGAATTATTAATTCCTAAAGTTACGTTTTCTCCCATAGGAAATGTATGGAGAAATATTTATGTATTTTTTGGATTTTTGTATTCTATGAATGTAAACAAATCCTCAAGCATTTGGATACCAAATATAAATAAATAAGATTGCCTGGACCCCCAATAGATATATTCATTAATAAAGGTTATCGTTTAAGATGTTGAAAAAAACCGGTTTACCGGTTTTTCACTGTGTAAAAAACCGAAAAACAGATTCTCTAAATTTTTCAGTTTTTTCCATACCCTAGAAAAGACCCCCCTCCCTCGGGGGGGGGGGGGGGTAATTACCCCTTTACCCCCCCCCCCTTGTATCCGCCCTTGTTATAAAATATATTCTTATTAAAATTTCTAGCCCTCGGGGCTTGGCGTAGAGGCTAGCGTGCTAACCTCGTATACCAAACGTCGCAGGTTCGGACCCCAGGCAGTCCGATGATTTTATTTAAGCCATTTGGATACCAAATGACTTAAATAAGAATGCCTGGACTCTAATATAGATAAATTCATAAATAACGGTTATCGTCAAAGTCTTATATGGCCTAAGTTGCCGAAAAGACTGTGTGAATGTGAGTGTGAATGTTTAAAAAAATAAAAAAATAAAATAAAATTTCTAATACAATTCCAAATTTTAACATCAAGCCCCACTCTATATATTTCTCTTTATTTATAATTTTTCGGAATTTCGGTGACGCTTTGGATCCCCTTGATATGGCCCTGCTATTTATACAATAAATACTAAAATTTTTGTGAAATCAAATAATTTAATAAGCAAACCCTCGTTATTTTTTTACACATTAATTAAACATCATCAAGTTATTTTATAGAAATAAAAAAAAAAGAAAAGAGAGATGCCTCTTATCGATGTGTGTCTGTGTATATGTATATGCCTCGTGGGGTCTTTCTTGATAATTGCACGCATTCCGTTTCATGCATAAAAAGCCACACCCATAATGAAAAGGATCAAGCGACTCAACAAACCACAGGTCTCTACTCGGAGATAGTTAGATAGGCCTTAATATTCACTCTAGCTAAAAGGAAACAAAAAAAAAAAAAAAAAAAACAAGTACAGAGGCCAGCCAGTCTGCTTGGCGGCGATTTAAAACAAAACGAAATTCATTCATAACGACAACGTTATTATTAACATTCCTATGTAAATAAGATATAACCTCCAAATAAACGGAAATTATTATATTTTAAAATATTTTATTTATATAAGGTAGAAAAGGAGATCTGGAACTTGACTTGGAAAATTAAAAAAAGTGACAAGCCAGGGGAGGAGGAAAATTAAAAATTTCGAATATTTGAAAATAATAGGTATCTGTGTCACATCAATGTATTTTTGTTTGCAAATAATTCGGATCCATGATTTCGCCATTTATCATTTAGAAATGTATTTTATAGGAACCGACCGAATATTCGGTTTCGGTTATGGTTTCGGCCAAAAATCCTGGTTTCGGTTTCGGCCAAAAAGTAGCCGAAACCTGAGTCTGAAAAGATGGGTTGAGACTCGCATGCAAAAAAAAAAGGTCAAATGATTTGCAAAAGCGGAAAAGGTGCGGAAAAAATTTAGTCTCCCTAAAAAAAAGGTAAAATTGATTTTCACGGGAGGGGAAAAAAATTTTCCGCAGGGCGAAAAAAATTTTAAAAAAAAAAGTTAAAATAATAATAATTTTTTATAGAAAATACAAGTTTCGGTTTTGGTTACGGTTTCGGCCGAAACTAAGATTGAGGCCGAATATTCAGTTTCGGTTTCGATTTCGGCGGAAAATCTTGTTTCGGTCGGACCCTAGTATTTTATTCATTCAGGTCTTCTAGAATCAGAATTTTTTCGCTTCTTGTAAAATTTACCAAGAGTTTTCTTTTTGCCTATCATTCTAGGGAGGTGGTAAAAATTACCACCCAATATTTATTAAGTTCAATTTTCGCTGCATTTGCTTTTATCAACTCAAAAATCAATTTCGATTACAATGCATTAGGCGTTACATATTATTTATTATTTGACTCGTCTAGGGCACCAATCTCTACAATTTTGCCTAGAGACAATGTTTGAGTGTGTGTAACACAAATTACAATAAATATAGCACAATCATAAATATTAACAATACTAGTTTACAATAGTATCTACAAAAAATAGGTTATAATAAATATATATTTTTTTAGAAATCCACATTCATCTTTATATTAATCTAATCAGTTTAAGGTTGTTCGGACATTAAAGCACTTTCCTTGATTAAAAGCTAATTTTTTAATATGTTATTAATCACTATCAAATACGTATAAAATAAAATTTTGAAGCAGATCTGACACAGGGTTATCGTGTAATTAATTTTTAAAAAATTGAAATTTAACATGTAGCCTATGGGGAATAACGACGAAACGCACACATATCGAATTATATAGCCACCTCTGCAACATGATACAAAAACAAAAAAACTTACATTTTATTAATTCACTTCCGAGGAATATGTTAAAAATAAAATCAAAAGTTTCTGCCGACCGCTTTTAAAGATATTTTAACAAGAAAGTCAAAAAATTCTCCAAAATGACAGTCGCTAATATTTAAAAATAATGAATTCTCGAGAGTCAGACCAGCCTGTCAACGTCGCATAAAATAATACTCTTTTCTCGATGTCAGTTACATTTTTTTTTTTCAATTTTACAATATTTTTTCTCGCAAATCGTCCATTGTGTTTAAACTGATTTTACATTAAACATTGTAATATATTAAATAAAATAAAATTTAAGGCGTTTAAGATTTAAAATAGATAGTTGATGAATGCAATGTTGCCAGTTCTATATTACGTGAAATACTGCTTAAGTCGAAAGTCATTCATTTATTATTTTTGGTAATTAAATTATTAACTTAATACAATTATAAACTATGATAGGTCACGACTAAATTATAATAAGGAATTTTGACATTCAAATTTTTAATTTTATTTAAAAAAAATTTAGATTCTATTATGACTTACGATGTACTATCCGAACAACCTTAAAAAGTGAACAAACTAAATAAATAATTATTTCGAAATGCTCTCATAAAAAATATCAATTTTTTATTTACCTTGCTTTAAGGTAGATTTCAGATAAGGATGTAAAAGATTTCTCTGATTGCTCTTTTATAAATATTTGTAACAAACATCCTGCATATAATAGGGCTAACGAGAAGGAAATATCAACTTGATTTATTTGAATCAATAACAAAAAAAAAAAGTAAAAAGAAAACAAGTGTAAATAAAGAGATTGATAAAATAAATTGCTCAATCAAGAACATAACAATAACGTTTTGTTCTCTTATGAATAGTAGACTATATTAAGAAAGCAGGTTTAATTATTTTTCTTTTCATTTAATTAGAGATCCATATGGCGAAGGTAATTTATCATGAAATAGTGATACCATTAAATAAAAACACAAGATGTGTTTTTTTTATATTTGATTTGAGGCTACGCATTATATTTTGCTATATATGCAAAGGTTAATAAATCAATCATAATCCTTAAAAGGAATTACAAGGTTAAAATTCCAGAGTTTTTTTTTTTTTTTTTTTTTTACGCGAAGAATTAATGAATATTTTATCAAAATTTATCATTAATTGGAAATTTCGAATTAGTCATATCATATTCCAAAAAATTGAATTAAATGTATTTTATTTTCCTTTCAACTTCCATGTTTAAAAGGAAATTGGAAAGGAGCGTGATAACGAAATATTCTGATTTTAGGATGTTATACAGTGCATCATTTAAAGGATTCTAAAAACAAGCCCTCGGACCTTGGTGTAGGGGTTAGCATGCTGGCCTTTTGTACCAAGGGTCGCGGGTTCGCATCCCGTCTCATACGACATTTTTTTTTTTTTCAATTGGATTGGTTACCTATCCAATTGAAATAAATAGAGACAGTGTCTAAATGGCTTCCGTTTGCCGAAAAAAACCTTAAATGAAATAAAATAAAAAAAAAAAATTCTAAAACAAGAAATCCCCAGGACATACCCCCCTTGTATCCGCCCTTGATGTCATTTAAACTTAACTTAGCTGCATCGCCCGTCTTCAGTGGTCACCTAGTCAGGCAAATTTCAACCTCCTGGACCATCTTACAAAATAAAAATAAATCTTTTATTTAATTTTTATTTGCCGACGTTTCGGTCGCCAATCACGACCTTCATCAGGGCAAATATTGTCAATTATGATGAAGATCGTGATTGACGACCGAAACGTCGGCAAATAAAAATTAAATAAAAGATTTTTTATTTCATTTCCTGGCTGCAAAGTCCCTGCGAATCGAGTCCTTATTATAATTTAGTCGTGACCTATCATAATTTATAATTAGATTAAGTTAATAATTTAATTATCAAAAATAATAAATAAATGACTTTTGACGTCAGCATTTTTTCACCTAATATAGATCTGGCAACAACGTATTTACGTTTCGGGAATTTTTCACTTTCTTGTTAAAATATCTTTAAAAACCCACGGCAGAAACTTTTGATTTTATTTTTAACATATTCTACGGGAGTTAATTTGATAAAAAATAAAAATAGAAGTTTTTGTTTTTTTATCTTTATCAGAAGTGGCTACGATAGCCCTGTGTCAGATCTGCTTCAAAAAATTATTTTATACCTATGTGATAGTGATTAATAACTTATTAAAAAATTAACTTTTCTTTTTATTTTTGAAAAAACACTCACACTTTTTTACTTTCTCTTACCTCGTATATCTTCTTAATATATATAATTCTTCTGTACGTGTGTATGTGACTGAACCGATTTAGATGAAATTTTCTGTGTATGTTTGTGAGAATCCCGGACAGGGTTGTTTCACAAATAACAATAAGTTAATGAGTAATTAATCGTTAAAATGAGAAAAAAATAAAAATTAGGAGAAATAGTTGCCATAGGGCTACTATAGCCCTGTGTCAGATCTGCTTCAAAAAATTATTTTATACGTATGTGATAATGATTAATAACTAGAGACCGGACAAAAAAGCATAAAAAAATGAAAAAAAAAAGTGCTTAAAAAAGCATAAAAAACTTGAATAAAAAGTTGCTAAATAGGCATAAAAGTTGAAAAAAGCATCTAATAAGCAATTTTTACTCCATACCAATGGCGTATACAAATCTTTTTTTAAAGAAACTAAATTTATTCCGCCCCGCCCTGCGAATTTTTTTTTTTTGCGGAACCAAATTTTTTCACCCTGCGGAAAAAAATTTTTTTTACAGCGCTATATTTTTTCACACTGCGGTGTTTTTGAAAAATTTTGGGTAGGGGCGCCCCCCCCCCCCCCCTTTATATACGTCCCTGGTGTATGCGTGTGAATGGGAAAAAGTTTTTTAATAAAAAAAAAAAAATTATAAATATTCGTAAAATAAGTTCAAATAAGCACGAAAGGGAAAAAAAGCATGAAAACTCAAAAAAAAAGCAAAAAAAGCATAAAAATGTAATCTCAATGCACTTATTTTTTTTTTTTATTTTTTATTTATAATGACCTCGTTTTTGTAAAATAAAACATACGGTCATACAGAACTTACATAGGTTGTGTACATTTTTTAGATATATTTACATTTAATATACAATTTTTATATGTTAACCTTTAATATCATTTATCTCACTCCGCAATACGCATAGTTGTTCCTAATTCGTAAGGAGAGGGGGAGTTACTATGATCTAATGGTTGGTTATAAAATTCAAGCTTCAATAAGCATTTGCTTAAACTGCAGGTCTCTATTAATAACATATTAAAAAATTAACTTTTTTTTGAAAAAACACTCACACTTTTTTCCTCTCTCTTTACCTCCTGTATATGTTAATATATAGAGAGAGATAGTATTGGATTCATGTCAAAAAAAGAAAATTCGATGTCGAGATTTTGATGGATATACACGTTTTGAGGTCCCCTGAATCCAAAAAGTGGTTTTCGCGTATTTACATGGTCTGTCTGTGCGTGGGTGTGAGTCCCAGGGTGTGTGTTCAATTTTAAGCACATGAAGGAATTTAGCTATGAGACTGAAATTTTATATTTAAGTTAAACGCCTTTCGGGACCGACAAAATAAGCTTTTTAATCAAAATCGGCCAAAGAGTACTAGTACTTTACTGATGTACTTTTTTCAGTTTTTTTAGATTTTCTCAAAATTCCGCTCAAAGATTTACTAAAATTCAAAAAACTAATTATTTTTTAGAGTTGCTCTTTTCAAATGTGGTATTCCTTGTTTTGCCCTCAAAATTGTTAAAAGCACACTTTAAATTTGTGAATGTATAGGGCCCATAGTTGAAAATAAATTTGTGAATATTTTATTTTTAGGTCACAATTCTATTAAGATTTTCATAAAAATATTATTTTAATGTATTCTATTTATATATAATAGAATAAGCGAGTGTTATTCGAGGTCAAAAGTTCCATCTTTATGCAATACGTAACTGGAACCAAAGTACATCTTACGTATTGTCAGGTCTTCTGGCCTTGAAGAACTTTGATTGGAAGAGTTCAAGTCCCATTATATGTGAAATTTTTAAGATTTTAAACTTATGAGCGAAACATTGAAATCTCTATGATTTGGTTCAAAGGGCACTCCGGGATTAAAGTCAAATGAAAGAGGGTGGATAATATAGCGAGAAGTGCGACTACAGACAATTCAACTGAGGTCAAGGAGATTCTCCCAACTGACTTGGTGAATTTTTGTGCACGTGAAATAAGGTCTAGATGACAAAAGCTATTATTTTTTGTAAAATATACATTTTATATGAAGATTGTGGAAAAAATACCACCAAGACCTTGGTATTATAGTTTGAATTGGTCGAGAAAACATATTGTCACCATTTCAAGACTAAGGATGAACCACCACTGCCTCAGATCTCATCTTGCCAAAATCGGGTGTGCTGAGGATGGAATCTGTGAAAAGTGTTCTCTCGGTAGACACGAAGACACCAATCATATACTTTTCGAATGTCCCGCGCACCAAAATCGAAGTGAATTTTACCATCAATTAGTAGAGAACGAAGTGCCTCTTCCGACGAGCATAGTTTGCTTGCTCCACTTAGGAGCTCCAATAATTTTATTGTCAATAATTAATTTTCTAGAATCTAACAATATTAGCATTTAAGTTGTGAATTTTGTGATGCAAGTATATGGAGCTGTGAATTTTATTAATTCCTAGGGCTGTATGGGCTGTGACCTTAAGGCCAAAAAGATTAAAAAAAAAAAAAAAAAAATTCGTAACTCATTTCCTTCATTATCCACATAGACCAATTTTTGCGGGACTCACTTTTTTCACTCAGGGAATCTCAAAACATCTATTTCCATCAAAATTTCGGACATCGAATGTTTGAATTAAGTTAATTTTTCAAGTTTTTGTCTTAATCAATAGAAAATTATATTTGCTGTTGAATTCATTCATAAAGTTTATTAGAGCATAAGGTGATTGCCCCTGTAGAGTAGGCAACTGAATCTACGCACTCTGCTTTTGGGATCACCCTGAACAGGGGCTTTCAATAAAAAGAATTATTAGGAAGGCCTTATAGTTTACCATATTTTGAAAATACGACTTTTTAGGCCAGCTGAAATATATTTGCTGTTTTATTTATCATATTTAAGTTATTTTATTTACTCACACTTTTTTTTTTTTTTTTTAAACACTCACCCTATTTTTCTCATTCACTCTCACCATTCACACAGTCTTTTCGGCAACTTAGGCCATTTAAGACTTTTACGATAACCGTTATTTAATAATATATATTTATTTGGGGTCCAGGCATACTTATTTAAGATTTAGTCACACTTGTTTATACAATACAATTCAATTGGAACAATATATACATTATTGATTGGTTGATTATTATTATTATTATTAGTTTTTTTTTGTCCTGAGTCGATTTGAATGTCAGAGAATATGGACGATGTTATGCATGAAGGAACCAAGCGCCATGATGATCGAAATTGAGATAATACCGCCATCTTGTACGGAAAAAGAAGATCTACCTCTTTATTTAAATCACATTATTACTCTGTGCACTTGTTTTGTATAAAACAAGAAAAAGGTTATTTCTATTGGTTTTGTTTACAATTGAACTCCAATCACATTAAAAACCTCTTTAAAAGTTTGTATTGCTAGAAAACATTCAAGATTTTCTTTTGATCCCCTTTTATTAATAAACACATCTACCAAACTACACTCCAATATTTTCCAAATAGATTCTCTAAATGATCTTTTAAAATATTAAAAAAAAAAAAAAAACTCGATCAAAAGAGCATCAAAAATCCTTTTTTTTTGTTTCGTTAATGTAAGTGCAGCATTTTCGTCTTCAAAGGACGTTAAATAAATCCAGCTTTATTTAATATACTGTATGTTAATTAAAAGAGTAATTCTTTGTATTTGAAATTACTCTTTGCTAACATTAATTTTATAAATGTATGTATGTAAACGGGTAAAATAAAAAAAAAAATTCTCTCTCTCTTTATTAAATGATTTATTTATATAAACAAAAGGATTTTGTTTGAAAGCAATAAGCCAAGAAGAGAAATTTATGCCCCGACTGCCTTGGCCAAGGTGAAGCGAAAATATTTATATAATCTAGAGCAGTAACCTCAACAATTCAATTATTTTTTTGCACTCCCTTCTCTCTGTGTTGAATAACTTCCATGGGGTGTATACTGAGGTGGGTTTTCTTCTCACCACCCTAAAGTGGATTTGAACCTGGATTGTTTTAACTCTGACACTTAATAAAAGAATATTGCCGATTCCTTTTGACGTGACAACCTCTTACAATACAGGTAGAAGGCATGCACGAAAAAGTTGGATCAAAGCGTATGAAAAATTGCTCGTTATCGGATCGAATAACCCCTATGTCTTAAGAGGTATAATTATTTGGAATGCACGGTTAGAAAGCATGATTCTTCAGCTAAAGATTTCCTCATTTATTTTTTTCCTATTATTTCATTTTAAAAAGAGCGCTCGGCGGGAAATTCTTATTTGAAGGTTTAAACCCTTGTAGATTCCGAATGTCTAATCAGATCAGACTAAATTTGATCTCAATTTGTGCAGAAAGAAAAAACTCTAATTGACTATACAAATACAATCGCGATTAATCAATTTTTTTCAACAAAAAAAAAACCCTCATTTTGTTTCTCCTCAAATATTAAAAAAAATCTATGGTGTGATTAAGAGCGCAGTCCATACAACTTCCGTAATTGAAAGTTGTGAATTGTGCAGTATATAACTTTAATACAAATTTTTTATTTTCTTTTTACCTATGTATGGTAAAGTTGAAGCAACAGTGTCTCAACAAACAAATTTATGAATATACATGTTTATAAACAGTGTTTTGAATTAGTCTATGTGCTGTTTCCCTCATATAGAGAGGCATCTTCCCAGCATCCCTATGCTGTTCAGATCACGACTAACAGAACTAGTCAATTCCAGACTTCCTTTGTCCCCATGACCTCCCGCGATTGGAACAAGCTCCCTGCGTCTATCTTCCCCAATCTTCAGACTTTCAAGTCTAACCTCAACAGGCATCTTCTCAGTTCCCGCAGTTGAGTTTCCCCTTTATGCTTCTCCTTTTGTTTTTATTTTCTTCCTGGCTGCATGTGACTATTGGTCATTTATAGGTCTTCGGACCTTATGCACCCATTCCATAAAAAAAAAAAAATATAATCATACAGTGTCAACTTACCCCAGCTACTCTGTCAACTTACCCCTTATTAGGGGCAAGTTGACATACTTTCAAAAATTTACAAAAAAAAAAATATACTAGCTAAACTATCAATGATAACGTAAAATAAAAAATATACAAAGGTAGATAAGACACTAAAGTATTTTACTTTTATGGTATATTTACTTAAGAAAAAATCTTGATACACCCCCAAAAAAATCATAAATAAAAAGTGTGTCAACTAGCCCCCCCCCCCCGTCTCCCCTACTAGTACTTTACTAATGTACTTTTTCAGTTTTTTTTCGATTCTCTTAAAATTCCCTCCAACGATTTGTAAATCAGCTATTTTTTAGATGCTCTCTAAAAAGTATATCAATAAAATTTTTCGTGAAAATATTTTGAAGTATACTGTACTATACTGATGTATTTCAGAATTTTCAAATTCATTTTCCGGCTCTTCCTTACATAGAGTCAATGTTAAATCCCCATATGGGGATTTGCATGTTGATTTCGATTCAAAAGGGGGTCCCCTTAACTTTTTACACATTTAAAAAAAATATTTTCCAATTCTTATGGTATTTTGTGTTTATTTAGGATTCTCTATTGTGTATAAAGCATCCAAATATGAGATTAAAATTTTGAAAAATAACCATAGTTTATTTCAAGCAAAATATTAGAGTAATTTTTTTTATTCCCATCTCCTTCTTAGAAAAAGTAAACGAAATTAATTTTAACGTTGTCATTCCCTCGTCATGTCAAGAGAGCGAAATTCATTTGATCTAACCTCCTTAAGGGATTAGACTAATTAGTCGATTAGTAAACAAGTCTAATGATTTATTAGGAATATAGATTAAGGGCAACGCCTTAGAGGGTTCTCCAGCCCTAATGAGAAATTATAACCTCAGAGAGGAGAGGAAGACGGAATTAATCTCTCATTCTAACATATTATATTTACCTACTCTAATCACAAAAAATCTGGTGTGACTGGCGCACAGCACACTACTTCGAAACTTGTGTTCTGTGCTTATCACAACAGCTTTTTTGTGTTTACATATTTAGTTTCTGATACTACGGTACATTCGAATTTCAAGATGTAAAATTTATAAGTATTGGAAATAATTTATATTCTTTAACCATGACAACCATTTCTCCTATCTTTCCTATGAAATACAAGAGTAAAGTGGTCTTCAGAAGATTTCAATGGCAAAATGAGAATATACATTATAAAGAGCATCTAAAAAATAGTTGATTTATGAATTTTAATTAAAATCGTTAGAGCGAATTTTGAGAAAATCGAAAAAAACTGAAAAATTGCATCAGTAAAGTAATAGTACTCTTTGGTCGATTTTGTTCAAAAGCTTCCTGTCACGTCCCATGGGGGTGCCTAACTTAAATATAAAATTTCAACCTCCTAACTCTTTTCGATCTTGAGATATTTTGTTCACAGAAGACCATGTCGCGAAAATCACTTTTTTGGATTCAGGGGACCTCAAAACGTGAAGATCCATCAAAATCTCGACATCGAATTTTTGACATGAATCCAATACTTTCTCTCTCTATATATTAACATATATAGAGGTAAGAGAAAGTAAAAAATCGAAGGAACTATTTTATAACTTCAGCGAATTTTTTTCCACTCGAGTTTTGGCATGATGTAATATCAGGTTTTGCTTGGAGAGGGGGTAAAAAATAATTATTATCTTTTCTACTCCCCCATCTAGTCGCCGAAAGGCCTAAACCTATACTAAAAGACAAAAGCTAGCTTAATTTCGCATTGGTACTTAAAATAAATCAGAGCGAATTATTAAGAAAATTGGAAATACTAAAAAAATACACCAGTAAAGTACTAGTACTCAAGATCTATTTTCTTTGCCTGGAGATTGTGTATATTAATGATGCTGTAGGCAGCCAGGATTAGAAATAAAAATTTTATTTCAATCTGCTCGTCGACGTTTCCTGCTCACTCCTGAGGAAGGGAGCGATTAGCACCCGAAACGTCAACGAGCAGATTGAAATAAAATTGTTTTATTTCTAACCCTGGCTGCCTACCCAGCATCACAAATACTCAAGATGTCCCAAAGACGATATCCACTTGCAGGGGCTGCGCCCCCTGGACCCCCTTGCTCGCCTTCTACGTCAAATTTATTCTTGATCACTGCTTGGGTTGCCGAAAAGACTGTATGAATGTGAGGGTGCATGCGAGTGTGAATGAGAAAAAAGTGTGAATGTTTAAAAAAAAAAAAAAAAAAAACAACTATCCGAAATTATTTTTTTAATAATAAATTCATAAAATAGTTTGAACTCGGTAGTCTAACCCGGGATCTCCAGCCTATCCGGTCCCTTTACAACCAAGCCGATCGAGTAATGAAAACCTGGTGTAACTTTAAAGAAACAGACCACTTCCTCTTAATTTTATCAATAGTAACGTGATGTGCTATCACACAAGATTTTTTGTTTCTAATAAAATTTAATTTCCTATTCCCTGGACAGTGAAGTTTTTGATTTGTTCTATTTTTTTGTATTAAAAAAAAATAAATTCATTCATAATACGAACATCAGAACCCAAAAAGTAAAATTTTAATTACATAATTTTCGGTCGCAAAAAATTCCTGGCATGGAGGCGACAACAAAGTCATGATGATTTTGTGTTTGTTGTCCATCAGCAAACAACGCCATTGTAGAGTTATCTCCCTCCATCTCTCTCTCCCTCATGATTTTTGGATGTTGCGTTACTCATTGGTTGGCATCAGGTTCAAACATTTTTAGCGTCGAGCTCGTCTCAGTCTATATAAATAAAATGTTGCTATTAATGGGGGGCTTCTCTTTGCGTAGCTCACACACACACACCCGTGTATCTCCCCCCTCCCCCCCCTCCTCCTCATCTTCATCTATATATAAATAGAATGATGCTCTGCCGATTTTCTCCTTAGGAGCAGCCAACTCAGAGATAACCCTTCTCTTTAAAAATGTGCTAGTTATTATTATTATTATCATCATTTCAAAACATGTTGAAAATTATACAATAGGTTGACGCTTCTGTTTTGAATGTGATATAGAAATTCGGGGATCCCGGTAGGAAAAGGCCCAACAGTGATTTTGGTGCCGGGGTATTTGAAGCTATTCCTTGTTTTATGGGTAGCGCTGATTCCAACAATACCATCAGTTTCGACCCATCAGCTTTAGTTTGAGAGATAGAGAGTAAAATTATATTTTAATTAAAAATGGGGAATGACTTCCCCCAAAACTTTTTCGAATATTCTTTTGGAATTATGTCTGGGTGTGTGTGTGTGTGTGTGTGAACACGATTGCTTAAAAACCAAAGCAGCTAGATAGATGAAATTTGGTTTCGACCCCAGGCAGCCCGATGATTTTATTTAAGCCAATTGGATACCAAATGGCTTAAATAAGAATGCCTGGACCCTAAATAATATATCATATCATAACGGTTATCGTCAAAAGTCTTATATGGCCTGAGTTGCCGAAAAGACAGTGTGAATATGAGTGTGAATGTGAATGAGAAAAAAAAAAATCAAGAGGGCATAGGCCCACGGGGCTTGGAGTAGTTGGTAGCGTGCCTACCTTCTATACCGAACGTCGCGGGTTCGGACCCAGGCAGTCCGATGATTTTATTTAAGCCATTTGGATGCCAAATGACTTAAATAGAAATGCCTGGACCCCCAAATATATATATTATTAATATAACGGTTATCGTCAAAGTCTTAAATGGCCTAAGTTGCAGAAAAGACTGTGTGAATGTGTTTTTTTTTTTTTTTTTTTTTTTTTTTTTAAAGGACATAGAAAAACAATAATTACAGATACGTATTCAGTAGGGTCCGACCGAAACAAGATTTTCAGCCGAAACCGAAACCGAATATTCGGCCTCAACCTTAGTTTCGGCCGAAACCGTAACCGAAACCGAAACTTGTATTTCCTATAAAAAATTTTTTCATTTTACTTTTTTTTTATTTAATTTTTTTTCCCTCCCGTGAAAATCATTTTACCTTTTTTTAGGGAGACTAAAATTTTTTCTCCCTCAAGAGCAAATTATTTGACCTTTTTTTTTTTTTTTTTTGCATGCGAGTCTCATCCCATTTTTTCAGACTCTGGTTTCGGCCGGCCGAAAGGTTCGGCCACTTTTTGGCCGAAACCGAAACTACGGCCGAAACCATGATTTGGCCGAAAAACTGGCCGAAACCGTAACCGAAACCGAATATTCGGTCGGTTCCTAGTATTCAGCATAAAAACTGGTTAAGAGAAAATACCTTTTAATTTTTTAATTCCCTGGCACTTCCTGTTTTTTAACTAGTTGACGCATTTGACGTCTATTGACGTCCAGTTGTCGTTGATATATGCGCAAATGACGTCTTACATTATAATTATTATAAACTAGCTGCGGTAGGGTTGCTCTTCGGCAACCCTACCTCGCCCCCCCTGGCGGGCGGCGTCTCGGGATATGACTAAGAGTTGTCCAGATAAATGTATTTTAATTAATTATGAGGAAGAGTTTTTATTTTTTATTTTAAATATTTGATTAATATATTTTTTCAATTATTTACACCCTAAGAAAGCCACATTTTTAAATTTTATTAAAATCGAATGAAAAATAAATTTTAGGGGGGCAGGGGGGTGGCATTGAACTTTCTGAGGTCTAAAATACCATTTTTTCAATTATTTACACCCTAAGAAAGCCACATTTTTAAATTTTATTAAAATCGAATTAAAAATAAATTTTAGGGGGGCGGGGGGGTGATTGACCTTTCTGAGGTCTAAAATACCATTTTTCAATTATTTACACCCTAAGAAAGCCACATTTTAAATTTTATTAAAATCGAATGAAAATTAAATTTAAGGGGGAGCAGGGGGGTTAAATTGAACTTTCTGAGGTCTAAAATACCATTTTTCAATTATTTACAGCCTAAGAAAGCCACATTTTAAATTTTATAAAAATCAAATGAAATTTAAATTTTAGGGGGGGGGGCAGGGGGGGGTGAATGGACTTTCTGAGGTCTAAAATACCATTTTTCAATTATTTACACCCTAAGAAAGCCACATTTTAAATTTTATTAAAAATCGAATGAAAAATAAATTTTAGGGGGGGCAGGGGGGGGTGATTGAACTTTCTGAGGTCTAAAAATACCATTTTTCAATTATTTACACCCTAAGAAAGCCACATTTAAATTTTATTAAAATCAAATGAAAATAAAAAAAATAATAATTTAGGGGTGGAGGTGGGGGCAGAGCGGAAAAATCTTTTCAAATGTCGAATTGTTAGGGGAGGAAGAGTTTTTATTTTTCATTTTAAAGATTTGATAAATATATTTTCCGTAAAGCGAGTTA
>JAKCPI010015035.1:0-110260 GCA_023213315.1 Euborellia annulipes | reverse complement strand
ACATGAATCCAATACTTTCTCTCTATATATATATATTACATATATACATAGGTAAGAGAAAGTAAAAATAATTGTGAGATTTAATAATTCAATTTTTAAATTGATAAAATATAATTTTTAAAATACTCGTGACTCTACAAGCCATGACGTCACAAGCCGTGACGGAAAAAAAATAGGAAGGTTGAAATTTAATATATATGACGAATTATAAAAAAATAATTGTGAGATTTAATTATTCAATTTTTAATTGAATAAAATATAATTTTAAAATAATTTAAAATGATTCAAATCTTTAATTACTATGCCCTCGGGGCTTGGTGTAGGGGTTAGAGTGCTAACCTCGTATACCGAACGTCGCGGGTTCGGACCCCAGGCAGTCCGATGATTTTATTTAAGGCATTTGGATCCCAAATGGCTTAAATAAGAATGCCTGGACCCCAAATAATATATATTCATAACGGTTATCGTCAAAGTCTTAAATGGCCTAAGTTGCCGAAAAGACTGCGTGTGAATGTGAGTGTTAATGAGAAAAAAGTGTGATGTGTTTTATAAAAAACTAAAAAAATTTAATTACTATTGTTCTCAGTTTTTAACATGCGTCTATTGATTTCCCATTTTCCAATTATTAAGTTAATATTAAAAACGCGATTTTAATACCCTTAATTGAATAATTTTCGAAACTTTTCAGTTAACGCCTACGATCCGAAAAAAAGTTTCACTTGCATCGTGTTTTCATAAAACCACACAATGATTTTTTTTTTTTATATATTACTTTTAATTTATAATTTCGACCAATTTTGTTTATTATATATAGAAAGTCCTTGAAAAGTGGCTAAATTTTGGCGTGAATCCAGTATCCAGAAAAAAATACTTTGTAAATAAATCTCCCACCTTATATTTAAAGTTAATTTGAACCCTTTTGTTCTTTTGCTCGTAATCCTTCCCGGAAATAGGTTTGAGAAATGATTGATTGAACTCGATACATTTACCCCCGTAACCCTTAATTGATTTTTTTATGCTTTGTTTACGTTTCTCATTTTTTTATGGGATTTTTTTTTTTTTGTTAAAGATCCCCATATTTTTTCCCCTCGAGTTTTTTTTTGTCCAACTTTTTTTTTTTCTTTTTCTGACCACTACTACTACTACGAGTTTTTTTTTTTAACACTACTAGTGTTTTTTTTTTTTATTTCCTTATACACCGTGCGTCAAACAAAAAAACGTAACACTTTGTTTCTTCTTCAGAAGGCCTGTTCTAATCTATCTTAATGATACTTTAAGCATTTAATATGAAATATCTTCTAAGTAAATTTAACACAAATACAAATCATTTTAATCAATTTAATACAATTTAAATAAAATAAAGAAAAATATGTCGATTTTTAATTTGAGGGACAAATCAACACACTCTCCATAGACGGCGGAACTGGGGGGGGAGTACATTGCCCCCCCCGGCATCCTATAGGAGGGGGCAAAATGTCTTCTTTTATTTCATTTATTTTAAAAATGCTACATCTTTACTTTTTAAAAATAAAATCTTTTAAATTAAAAAAAATTAAAAGAGTAAGAAATTAATTTTTTCCAAAATATTTTATACAGTATTAAAATAAGAAAATTAAAAATATTTATTTCCTTCAAATAGTATAAATATAGCCTAAAAAATTTTTTGATAAAATCACTAGAAAATTTTTAAAAATTTTCATTTTATTAAAATTTTGATTTTATTTAAAATTTTTAAAGCTTTATAGTAGATTTGTTTTATACTATTTGAACATATTAAAATAGCCTATTTTAATTTTCTAAAAAAAAAATTTTTTACCCCCCTCCCCCCTGATTCAAATTCGTTCCGGCGCCCCTGATAATCTCGATATGTTTTGTTGAATATTATTTCAAAATTTTGTTTTTATACAAATTTCCAATAAAATAGAGAAAAATTAAAATAGAAAGATTCCCTATTAAAAATGATTAAAAATGATCGAGGGATCCACACGCCCGCAGTAGGTCTGCATAGTGAACCTTGAGGGACACACAGGGATCCACACGCCCACACCAAGGACACACAGAGTAGATATAAAGTGGCCAGAAGGAAAATGTGTGTCGGGGATCCCTGTGTGCCCCTCAAGGCTCACTATGCAAACCTGCTGCGGGCATGTGGATCCCTCGATCATTTTTAATCGGTTTATTTTAGAAATTTTAGAAATTTGATATTAATAAAAAAATTTCGACATTTTTATCTTTGTTTTATTTAAATTGTGGCCTGGCAATAAGAAGGAACAACAGCCACCAATATCATCATTGTTAAGCAACACCAAGTGGTGCTGGAAATCGGGATAGGTGGCCCCCGAAAAACAAGACCATTGAACGCCCGCCGGAAGTCATCGATACATGTATTAAATAAATAATTAATAAATTTATAGTCAAATGGCCTCTGCAGCCGAAATGACTTAAAAAAAATAATAAAAAAAAAATGATATGGATTTGCTTAGAAATGTATAAATATTTCATATTAAATGTTTAATAAATAAAATAGAAATATAAAATAAAAATAGATTAGAACAGGTCTTTTTAATAACGAAACAAAATGTTGCGTTTTCACCCGAATAGTTTTTTGAGTCCCTGTCAGCCATAGATAATCATCACAAGTTGGATCTATTTAATAACGAACCAAATTCATTTTCCCATGTCGCCTTATTTAATATTCTAGTCATTTCTCGATTTCTCTTCTTATAGTTTCATGTGGGTTCCCCTATTCCTAATACCCCTTTAGTTTAAATGTTTCCAAATCGCGTAATGACCGAATTTGCATTTTTGGGTCCCTGGGAATTCGGGAAAGAACCTTATGGTTCATATGTTAATTTTTTTTTCTTTCGCATCGCGCTAAGAAGGGGTGCCCCTTTTCTTTTTTGCTTAATGACTCTTATAAAAAAAAAGAAAAAAACTCGCCCGAGGCTGACAGGGGAATCGGGGAATGAGGCAAGGGTTACCCTCGGGCCCATCTACCCCTCAATTCCGAGTGAGGTGTTTATGCTGAAGAACCCGCGCAGACAACCGAGACTAAAGAAAGACAAAGTGACTTACACTTTGCAATTCGGGACACGCACCCCCCTCCCTCCCTCCTTACTAAAAAAAAAAGAGGAAAAAAAACTCGAGGAGCTTACGGAGGATGCGTTTATTAAAATGTGCACAACGGACGGCGCGGAGTCCCATATGATCTGCATAAATCAGCCAACGATCTCTCGACTTAAATAAATAGATATTTTATTTTAATTTCCTAATATCATTATGAATTTTACAATTGAAGATAAATGACGGCCATCGAGTTGAGTCTTCGCTTTTGCCAATGGATCCCGTATGCATTCATTGATATCGAATGACGGGAGATCGGATTCCCATGGAATTTGTTATTAGCCTATTAGTTAATTTTACATTGATAAATATATATTTTGTGATGCCATTTTATTCAAAACAAAATTAGTTTTTTTTTTTTTTTTTGTTTAATGATGGAGATCGGGTTGGCAAATACAAATTTTTTTACACAAAAAATACGAATTCAACTTTAATGTAATTGAAAATTTACTTTTTTCATTTAAGAATAATATAATAGAGACATCATTGACATTTTTTACGTTAATCAGAAAGTGGACTTTTACAAGTCGAGATTAACAAAAATACAGAACTTTCAATACTTAAATAGTTAGACATTTGTTAAAAATATATAATAAGTGGGGAGGCTTTGTTCCATCATCTTAAAATAAATTAATAAATGTAAAATAAAGTATTAAAAAAAAAATAACATGTACATAACACACATATAATTTATATGAACCAATAAAGGCAATAATAACAATAATAATAATATATGGAGAAAGTAATCTGGGGTATGCCCTTTTCTGGCCAAAATGGATAAATTTCCGAGGCTAAAAATTTAGAGAAAAAAAAAATAATATAGGCTTAAATCGGAAAAAATACGAAAATACTTATACTCTTTGAAGTTTTTTCAAGGCCCAAATTTTTTTTTTTTAATAAAATTTTTTATAAAATTTCATAAAAAATTTTATTTGAACAAAAAGATTAGAAAAAAACTAAAATATTCAAAGAATTAAAAGAAATGTCCCGTGGTAGGGAGAGAATCCTGATAAAAAGAAGACTAGTCAGGTTCCGAAGGAATTTTGTAGCCAGGAGATTAAATAAAAAAATATTTTATTTAATCTTTTTCGCCGGTCGGTTGCCAATCACGACCTTCATCAGGGCAAATATTGTAATATAGTTAACAATATTTGCCCTGATGAAGGTCGTGATTAGCGACCGAAACGTCAGTTCCTGATTTAAATCTTCTCAGCCATAAAACAAAGAGTAGAAAAGAGAAGTATTTAAAAAAAAATCGGAAAATGCCCCTCTAGTTAGGGGTCTTGTTTAAATCGTGAAAGTTAATTTCAAACAAAAAATTCTCTAAAAATAATTCTCAAAAATTTTCATGTTCCAAGAGCTTTCTGTAAATCGTTATTCATTTTTGTATTCATACTATAACTACAGTACTTCGGTATTAAGGTATATATATTTTTTTTTTATGATTTAAGAGCTCGTTCGCCCTCGGGCCTTGGTATACTTGTTAGCGTGCAGGCCATTTGTACCAAAGGCCACGGGTTCACATCCCGTCTCATGCGACAATTGATTTCAATTGGATTGGCTACCAAACCGAACCCGCGACCCTTGGTATACAAGGCAGGCGCGCTACCAACTACACCAAGCCCGAGGGCATATTCAACTTTAACTTAATAGAAAATTTAATAATAGTATAGGCCTAAATCGAAAAAGAACGAAATTCAAAACTTTATTTTTTACTCTTTGAAGTTTTTTCAAGGCTCAAAATTTTTTTTTTTTTTTAAATAAAATTCAAATTTTTTATAAAAATCAAAAATTCATAATATTCCATGATAAAGCCGGGGCCTAATAGCCTCCGATGCCGAAAAAGACCTTTATAACGAATTAAAAAAATATATATATATAAATAAATAAAAATAAATAAATAAAAATAAATAAATAAATAAAAAAAATAAATAAAAAATATATATATATATATATATATATATATATATCATTTAGAAAAATGTGTATTCTTTGTAACTGGAAGCGAACTCCTGACCCCTAGCACACGTGGCGAGACCAATACTTCTGCACTACGCCCAGGGGGCTTCATGTATTTACGTAGTATAATTTTTTATTTAAAATAATTTCTTTAAAAAAAAAATTTAAATATTATTTTAGTAGTTTTAGAATGAAATTCAAGTTTAAATCGTATGGAAATGACAAGTTAATAACTTTATAAAGTATAATTAATATTATAAATTGTTACTCCTTAGTTTCACAAGTTTAAATACGTAGAGAGGGGTAGGGAGGGGGGGTCTATTAAAAATATCTCCGTTTAACCCCATGAAGAGCTCCTGCCCTTTCGTTCCTAATAAAGGGCTTCTCTTGTTTTTAATCTGGTTTGCATAAATAACTCAATGCATCCGGTTCCAGGGACTGGAGAAAGAGGCAAGGCCGTATCTTGACCTAAACAACGTTTACACTCCAAAAAAAAAAAAAACATATTGTTTTTTTTTTGCCTATTTTCATTTTAGGAAGGTGAACGCTCTTGGAAATATATACAATTTTTTGTTGCTGTTGTTGTTGTTGGAAGAGAAGGAAAGAGAGAGAGAGAAAAAGATTGGTTAAAATAAATCTAACCCATTTATGACGACACAAGGGATGCAACTCCCGAATTGAGCCATCCAGAGATGACATCTGGAAATAAATTATGGCATGGGCTCGGACCAAGTTCATTCTTTAAACATTGATAATTGTTATTTCTTCAAACCTAATTTGTTTTTTTCTCTCTCTATCTCTTCTCTTATGTGCTTGAAATAAAAAAAAAATTTATTTATTTTTACAATATGCAAATGATTTTTTTTTTTTTTTCTAAACTATAAATAAAATTTTTGTCAAGATATTAATCAAAATATTTATTTATATATAGCTATATTAGCGATAGAGAAATTTCAAAATTTAGTAAGCTTTCACAAAATTTTTAGGCGCAGGATTCATAAATTATTGAAAGGAGTTTTTTTTTTTAGATTTATATTGTAGCTGTGGCTGTTGAGTTGTATCAAGGAGAGGTTGCATAAGCAGAGACTGGCAGACAAATTTTTTTCCTTTAAATATTTTATTGGGCCGACGTTTCGGTCTCGATAGAGGCCATCTACAAGGCTAAATTTTATATATATGTAAAGCAAGGGCGGATACAAGGGGGTAAAGGGGGTAATTACCCCCCCCCCCCCCCCGAGATTCGAAAAAAAATACCTTTTTTTCGCAAAAAAATTTATTTTTAATGTAAAGTTTTTAAAATTAATACTTCAAAATTTGATGTGTATTTATATTCTGGCAAACAAGTACAGAATGCGCTTTTAAATTACCGAAATTAAAAAAAAATAGTGTGCTGTGCGACGAGTCACACCAGATTACCCCCCCCCCCGAGAAACACCTCTGGATCCGCCCTTGATGTAAAGTGACCATATTTTCATTGAGCCAAAGCGGGATAAATGGGATGAAATCGGCTGAAACCGTATCTTAAAAATCATTGACCTTTTTTACTTTCTCTTACCCTATATATGAAATATATAGAGAGAGAAAGTATTTTTTTTTTTTTTTGTATACGAGTCTCGTCCCATCTTTTTGAACTCTCTAAATAAAATAATTATTAAATAATAGGCAATATATTAACAGGGCCGCAGACAGGGGGGGGGGCAGGGGGCTATATCCCCGGGCCCGGGCCTTCGAGGGGGCCCGGGCCCATTGTGCTCCCACCTTAAAATTCTAATAAAAAATAATTTTCATGGTTAAAATTTCAATTAAAAAAAATCATTTTCTTGAAATTTCTTTCCTCAAGGGGCCCGGGCTCATATATTAGTTTTATATAAGACAATGGATCCTTTAAGATAAATGAAGAGTTTAGAAAAATAAGAAAGAAAAATTGTCAAAGAACATTTATTTACTACAACTAACATTTATTTTTTTAGCGTGCTAACCTCATATACCAAACGTCGCGGGTTCGGACCCCGGCAGTCCGATGATTTTATTTAAGCCATCTGGATACCAGGTGGCTTAAATAAAAATGCCTGGACCCTTAATATATATAAATTCATAAATAACGGTTATCGTAAATGTCTTATATGGCCTGAGCTGCCGAAAAGACAGTGTGAATGTGTGTGTGAGTGTGAGTGTGAATGAGAAAACATTTATTTTTATTTATTTAAATGTTCTTTGACAATTTATTTTTTTTTCCACCGGCCTCATGGTTCCTCATTTCTTGCTTGTTTTTTTCTTTCTTATTTTTTTAAACTCTTCATTTATCTTGAAGGATCCATTGTCTTATATAAAACTAATATATGAACGTAAAAATTTGTTGAAAACAATTTATTTATATACACATTGTATTTATGTCTAGATTTTTAGCCCTGAAGTTGGCCTCTATCGAGTCCGAAACGTTGGTTCAATGAAATATTTAAAAAAAAAAAATTTGGCTGACAGTCTCTGCTTATAAAACCTTTCTTTGATATCTTTTTAAACTTTTATTAAATAAAAATTAGTTCTATAAAACTCTAAATACTACGTAGTGACTACGTCATAAATGGTCATTCATTTGTAGCAGAGGAAAGAAATAGTTTAACTGCGGTATAAACCCCAAAGCTGAATTTAAAAAAAGCCCTCCGACCCCCTCCCCCCCCCCCTTAAAATAATCTTAGAACCGCCATGGCATAAAATTTTAAACAAAATCTAATTATTCCTGTAATAGACAATTTGAATCACTTTTTTTTTATATAAATTGTATTCTTTCAAGGTTTGATGAGAGGTGGAACCAGAAAGGCCCAATTTATTTTGTTCCGCATTTTATATTTCCACTAAAATCAAAGGAAAATTGGTTAGTTGTTTTTTTTTAAAGAACTAACTTCCTGAACTTTTAAATGCGTTAGTTGGTCGAGGCTTGTCATGATTGTTCCTGAATGGTCACCCATCTAGAACAAAGCCACGCCTTTTTCTAACTATTCACATATTGTGTGTGACAATAGCTATGAAATTATATATCAAAATCATAATACATTTTACTGATTGTATTTGTTTTATATTAAAAACTATAAAATAATAATAGTTATACTCTAATAAAAAAATATCTATGATTAAATGAAAAAATTAATTTTTTTTTTTGAATAGAGTCATTTGGTGGTAGTTATTTATTTGGTTGGCAGCTTTGTATTATAATTCTTACTATTCTTTTATAAGAAAAGTATTATAATTATTTAAAAAAAAGAAGATTTAATTTCTGAATAGGGTGCGGAATGTCACAAAAGAACGTTGCTTAGAAAACATCTAATTAAAGCACAATTATAATATTTTAACTAAAAGACTTAAAGATCCGAAAGAATAGACCCCCCCTTCCCTCAAATAGCAGGGGGTCCCCTCTTATTAGATGAATAAAGAGAGAAATTAACCTTCCCACCGGGCATATTTGTGAAATTAGACTTTTCAGGCACTTGTGCCCTTTGCGGGAATTATTTTTGAAAGAGAAGATAATTCAATCGTTGTGTGTGTGTGTGTGGATCCCACTTGTAGCTGCTATTTGTCTCCTTGGTTATATTGAATAAACCGTTTGGAGAGGGAAAGTCTTATCCAAACAGAGAGAGGGACCGATGACCACCCTGGCTGCCCGGGGGTTGATATCATTATTAAGTAAATAAATAAAATATTTAATTTCGAAAGAATAAGGAGAATAAAGATTAATTCTTTGACAAAATTAAATATCTATGTTTGTAAAAAATTTAAAAATATTTTCACTTTTACGTAGGAACCGACCGATTATTCAGATTCGGCCAGTTTCGGCCAAAAATACTGGCTTCGGTTTCGACCAAAAAGCAGCCGAAACTTTCTGCCGGCCGAAACCTGAGTATGAAAAGATGGAATGAGACTCACACGAAAAAAAATGTCAAATGAGCAGGTGAGGGAGAAAAAAAATTTTCCGCAAGACGGAAAAGGGCCGGAAAAAATTTTGCCTTCCCAAAAAAAAAGATAAAATGATTTTCACGGGAGGGGAAAAAAATTTTCCGCAGGACGGAAAAAATTTCAAAGAAAAAAAAAACGGTAAAATGATATGAATTTTTAATAGGGAATACAAGTTTCGGTTTCGGTTACGGCCGAAACTAAGATTGAGGTCGAAATTCGGTTTCGGTTTGCGATTTCTTGTTTCGGTCGGACCATAATTAAACTCTTTAAAAAAATGTGCATGAAAAAGAAGGTTGTTTTGGTTAAATATTGGTAAACATGCATTGTGTATGGCATTTCTTCGAAAAAAGCCAAAATATGCACATATGCTCGGAACAAAGAGGGTTATTTCGAATGGAATACTCATGAAGTGGATAACTGCAAAGTTTCAGGAACGTTTCAGCTTTTCTACCCACACAGCACAAAATATTGCAACAATGTTGCAGAAATATTGTGAATCTTGCATAAATTGCCAATTAATATTGCAGGAATATTGCATCAATATTGCAAAACTTGCAAAATATTGGCAACATTGCTGCGGTAATATTGTTGCAATATTCCTATGTCCGCCTTTTTGCAACATTGCAGAAATATTGCATCAATGTTGCTGCAATATTGTCAATATTGAGCAAGATTGGCAATATTGCTGCAACATTCCAGCAATATTTTGTGCTGTGTGGGTACAAACATCAACATCCGGGCTCTAATAATCACAAATTTGATTATTATAATGATGGATATTTTTCTTAAAAACCCTAAATAAAACTTTATTATTATATTTTTTTCTCGATATGAAACGGGATGAGTCAACATTGATATACAGTAATAATTAAAAGGAAATATACTTTTACTTTTGTTAAAGGTTATTAAATAGATTTGTATTAAACATATAGATACCAATTTCTATCTCTAAGTACTATTTTTTGCCTTAATGTATTTCCTATCATTTTTTTTTTATAATTTGCTATTAGCCAATTTGAACATTTTAAGCGACAAACAAAATAAAAACAAAAAATATTAACCACATTATTGACTAATTCGATTTTATCAACACCTAACGACATATAATTTAAAGTAATAACCAGGAAACTTTTTTTTTATACTGTAGGCCTATATATATATTTATTTTTTACTACTTTACTATATGTAGAAAGTTAATTTTTTGAATTCATACCTCTGAACTAATGATTATTACTATCTAGATTGGATAATTTATAAAAATTGCTGGTTAGAAAGAGCTTTTTTATTTCCTTCAGCATCCTTTTATTGCTAATCAAAATTCCTTTTATTCCGTCTTCTGTTCTATTTGTAAATTTTAAAATTTTCGGTCAAGTCAATTAATATTCAATAAACATGGCTTGCTTTTTAGTCCAACCCCGAACCTGCTATATTTATAATACTCTCTTTGATATTTTTTTTTTTTTACCTGCGAGTTGTAACAAAAGTATTGTGGTGTGAAATCAAGAATACGATATTTCGATTGGAAAATTTCTATTGTAATCCATTGGGTGGTTTAAAGGGTTTTTTTTTCCGCAGCCGACCCCAAGTTCCGGAACCCTTTCTCGATAAAAATTAGCGATAGGATATAATAGTTCAATATGCTTTGATTTTGCCCTAGATCAAATAACCCGGGATTTACAATAGCCATTTTTTAGGATCACGATGGGGAGGGGGAGGCATTCATTCACTCAACCTTTAGTTACTAAACAAGACCGCAATATTTTCAAAAACGGCACGCTTATGGCACAAGACCAGGGTTTGGGAAATAAGAAAAAAAAAAAAAGGATTTTTTGTGACTTTTGCAAAAAAAAAAAAAGATTTTTTTTTTACCCCTGTTCTTTTTTTTTATATATGACGGATCCCTTCGCGGGTACAATAAGCGAATGATTGGTGGTTAGACAAAATATAAAAAAAATATTTTGAAAATAAAATAGGGAGTGTTGAAAGATTTACAATAATTTAAAAAAATAGCGAAAAGTAAATATGACATGTTAGAAAAAAAAATTAAAATTCATCCATAAAAGCTATCACCTGTAAAACTAGAAAATGTTTTTTTTTTTATCTCCCCTTTCAGCCTTTTAGCCACTGGGGTTAGAAAATAGTTCAAAGTTGCCTTTGATTGATCTTATTAGTTAATTATAGCCTATAATCACAAAAAAAAGATTGACTGATTTATTGTAAAAAAGACAAAAAAAAAATCTTTGTGTGGTTTTATGAAACCACGATGCAAGTGAAACTTTTTTTTTCGAATCGTAGGCGTTTAACTGAAAATTTTCAGGAAAATTATTCAATTAAGGGTATTAAAATCGCTTTTTAACAAAAGAAATATAGGTAATTAAAATAAAAAATTGAATAAATTAAATTTCACAATTATTATTTTATAATTCGTCATATATATTAAATTTCAAATTTCCTATTATTGTCATTTATATGGATAGAAATAGAAATGAATTAGTCCCATGGTTGTGGCGCAGTAGGTAGCCGTACCTACGCTCCGGGGGGCCAAACGTCCGAGTTCCGCCCCCCCTTCACCAAGCTTAAGTCGGATGATTTTATTTATGCCATTTGAATTATCAAATGGCTGTAAATATAAATTCCTGAACCCCTGAAATAAAAAATAATTTTAATAAAAATTCGGTATATCGTAAAGATGTTTTCAATTATTTATAAGTTCTTTGTTAGATTTCAGAATTTATGAGTGTTATAATATGTGTGTGTGAATCGGAGGTGTCAATGGGAAAAAAGTGTGAATGTTTGAAAAAATGAGGGGCCTGAGAATACTAATGGTTGTAGCGTAGTAAAGAAACCTGGTGTGAGTGGCCGGTGACGTCACGGGTTGTGACGTCATGGGTTGTAACGCGACATACTGATAGAAGGGCGAAAAAATTTGAGGCCATCAAAGAAAAGTTTCAATTTCAAAAAAAAAAATTTACTAAATTATATTTTTGTATGTCTTATAATTAAATAGCAAGATGGATCCGAAGCTAAATACTATATAATCTATTCAGATTGTATTGTACTTTTGCAAAAATTTATTTAAAAAAAAAAACTTTATTACGAGTAGTGAGGAGATCAAGGCAGCCGAAAGCAATAAAGAAAAAATATATTTCTCTTCCGCTTTATTTTATAGGCTACACTTGTACGTTTCGGTCGATATTCCGGACTTCATCAGGACAATATGGTGTTTGCCTCGAGTTTAGAGAAGCTTTTGGCATCTCCTGACGTAGTGTTGGTGAGAACATACAAAATTTTTATGGGTTTAATTATTTCTCCCCCCTCCCCACTAACAAATCTATATATATCCACTTACCCCATCTTCCTTCCCTCCCCTCGACTCTCCCCCCCTTTCTTTTAAGCCAATTTTTCATCACTCTACACAATCAACTCTTAATTTTATTATATCCTTCGACGTGTTCATCTATCTTTTCTCTTGACCAGAGCCCATCTTTTAAATATTTTTTTATATATTTTTATTATTTTTCATTTCGAGATTTAATCAATTTTAGCTTTAATTTTTTTAACATACAAAACAATTCTTTTCATTTGAAAAATTCTGAATTTTCTCAAATTTTTTGCGTTTTATTTAATTTTTTTTTTTACTAGAGAAAATTATTATATTTTCTTTCTCACCCTATATAGAAATATAAGAAAAATTTATTAATTAATATCTAGTTATGTTCCTGGGAACCCCCAAATCCCCCCCTACCCTGTGAACATTCGACGGATGTCATGACTTGTGGTTCAATAGCTCCAGCAATACGCCAGGAGTTGCCTAGACCATCTCTAAACTCGAGTTTGCAAACAGCGCATTGTCCGATAAATGTGGCGTTCTTTGATTGTAAAACAAAAATATCAAAATATTATGTTCGTATTATATAATTCACTATCGAAGGACCAATAAAACAGTAAAACCAAGAGATGCAGTATAAAATATAAATTCTTTCCATTTTATATTAATTTTATATTTTATAAATTAATGCAAAAAAAAGAATCAATAGGATTGATTCTATTATTTATTCTATATTTCATAAAAATAATTTAGAATACAAATTAGATAAAAAAAAATTAAAGATGAGTTCACTTCTTTTTGTCTCGGACTGTCCCAAGCCAAGCGAGGGAAAACGCCACTTGGATCATCCCACAATCCCTCTCTGTTATTTCTGTTTAATTAATCAAAACGTGGGTTTACCTGGTGATATCGAGGATGAAAAGAAAGGAGCAGGCATGGAGCACTCAGGTGATGTGTCGGTTTCGTGGATTGTTGAGGAAGGAAGCATTATTTGATGAGATAAGAATAAATAGATGTAACTGAATCACAAGCTTCAGGCTTACTGAGGCGGCGACGACAGCGCTGCCGCCGCCGCTGCAGTCGTCGTCGTCTTCGTCTCTCAACCGAACAAAGCCGAACTCTCCCGAAGTGCAAGTGTGTGTGTGATTGAAATAAACCGGTTTGATTGTTGGATCTATTTTTAATTTCAATAATGAAAATAATATAAAAGAGAAAGATAATTTTTTTTTAAATAAAATAAATTGAATACATAATATATTATTAATATGTTAAATGAATAAATAATGTCGCTATGCACACAACTTTCTCTTACCTTCGGTAATCGAAAGTTGTATTCTGTGCTTGTCACACCAGATTTTTTCACATATTTGTCCCGACAGTACGGTACATTTGAATTCAGATGTAAAATTTATAAATATGGGAAAATATTTATATTTTTTTTAATTTTTTTTTTTGTTAGCACAGCAACAATTTCTCCTATCTTTGCAATGAAGTACAAGAGTAAAGTGGTCTTCAAAAGATTTCAATGGCAAAATGGGCCCTCGGGGCTTGGTGTAGGGGTTAGCGTGTTAACCTCGTATCCAAAAGTCGCGGGTTCGGACCTCAGGCATTCCGATGATTTTATTTAAGCCATTTGGATACCAAATGGCTTAAATAAGAACGCGACCCCCAAGAGATATTATTAAAAACATACAAGTATCGTTTAAAGTCTTATATGGCCTAAGTTGCCGAAAAGACTGTGTGTATGTGAGTGTGAATGAGAAAAAAGTGTGAGTGTTAAAAAAAAAAATTGCAAAATGAGAATATACATTTTAAAGAGCATCTAAAAAATAATTGATTTTTGAATTTTAATCAAAATCGTTGGAGCGAATTTTGAGAAAATCGAAAAAAAAACTGAAAAAGTGAATCAGTAAAGTACTAGTACTTTTTGGCCGATTTTGATTAAAAGCTTATTTACTTAGCCGAATTGTACCTGAAAAAGGCCACAGAATGAGGGGCCGAAACGTTGTAATTTTTACAAATAAACCACAGTTAAACCGAAAATCAAATTCTTTTATTAATGTTATTATAATGTTTAGATATTTGAGAGCAATCTAAAGTAACTATTGTTCATACAGAACTGAGTATTTTCATGACAGGTCATTCAATAGAGTTCTGAAAAGGTTTCTGAGTCCTTCTGAGTTCGGGGCGCTTCCTATCAAAAGCATTTCAAAATGAAATTTGACTTAAAAAAAAAAAAAATTAATTAATCAAACTCAAAGACAATTATTATTTATTTTTTATCACAATTTTACTTTTTTTTTTTCCTCTCGTTTCACCTGAAAAAAAAAATACTTTTCATTTCAAATTATTTATTTATTATATATTTTTTTTAATTAAAATTTTTTTTACTGATTAATTTTAATATTTTGAATTGAAAATATCATCATCCTACAACATGTGAAATTATATAAGAAAAACAATTTTTTTTGTATTTTGTAATATATTAAACTTGTCGATATTAAAATAAATTTAATAAATTAAAGAGAAGCCCGCATTATTTTCAAATGATTAATTGGCATCTAGAGAGAGAGAATACGTTGTTGTCGTATTTATTTATTTTTTATTTAATTTTTTATTTATTATTCATGGATTATTATATCTACTAAATATTTTTATATTAATAAAAAGATGATGCTAATTTAAAAATGCCAATAAATATAATTAAAATTTCTCAAAAGTTGTCTCATTCTTTGACGTGGAGGTGGAGGCAAATGTCAAGGAAAGGTGTGTACCTTAAGGGCATTCAAGCGAGATTTTGCAACAAACCCCTGGACAACACGCGTGCAATTTTTTTTTTTTTTTTTTGCTTAGTTACCGTTAAAAAAAAAATCTTTTTATTATATTGTAACTTTTTAAACAGACGCGTGCCCCCAGTCAATACAAGGAATATATATTTTATTTTTTTTTCTTATACACACGTAAAAACCGTTACCTGTCCTATATGTCCCTTTTTTTTTCCTTTTATGTCTGACCGTTTTTCGTAAAATCAAAAATATCTTTGAATAGAAAATTAAAAATGTCATTCGCACATTTACATAATTCTCCCCAAAAATAATCTTAACGAATTTTTTTTTTTCCTTTTTAAAACATCCCTCTTTTTAAAAATAAGGTGATTTTTGACCACTAAAGGGAAAAAGAGAAGGGACAGAGAGAGAGAGAGAGGGGGAGATATCGGACATGCGATTTACCCTTATTGAAAAAAATCGTTAAAAATTGGAAAGAATCGGAAATTCGCTCCCCTCGGAAAAAGTCCATCCACTCTCTCTCTCTCGATATACGCACACATGCATATGAACCTTTTTTTAAATTCCTTTCCTTAGATACTGGTCATTTCTACTCGTTATAGAACCGATAGAGGGAGACTATCAAAGAGCGCGTATCCTGGCTATCCGATCTAGGTTGGGTTTAAAAAATGAAAAGATCTCCCTAAAAAGTGGACATAAGGCGGCCGGCTCTCTTGTATAGATAGATTCCGATTTCGATCTCATCCTGTTTTCAAAAATTTAAAAAAAAAACATAATTCCAAAGGTAAAAAGCTCTAAAAACGAATGTAAGCAGATATTTTTTTTTTTTCAAATAGAAGAGCAGGTGTGTGTGCGACTGTCTTTCTCATCTTGACACAGGGTCAGATCGCAGAGGGTCTTAAGTCTCTCTCTCTCTCTCTCTCTCTGCCTGGTCCATACTTAAAAACTCCCAGACGTCACTCAACCCCGACATTCTTTCTCTCAAATCCTATTATTCCTTCTTTTTATAATAAATTATATCTTGATATTCAACTCAATTCAAATCTTTTAAAAAAATAATAAGTAAATAAAAGAAAAATGAAAAAAGAAATCTGGACAAAGTATAAAGAAACAATGGGATGCTTGATGATTGGTGGAAATACCAGCATTAGCTCAGGAAGCTCACCCAGTGATTCACTTTTAGAAATTTAATTTTAATAGTAGAAAATAAAAGGCAGAGCAGCTATGTTTATTTCTATTTATTTAAGAACCCACAGCGACGTTTCGGCCGACTATGCGACCATCTTCATGGCTAGAGTTCAGTCAACAGAAAAACCTTGAAGTTCTTTGACAGACATTTCATAAAATAAAATGATGCATTCAGCGCTAAAGTCAATATCAATCAATTGACTTTGGCGCTGAATGCATCATATATGATAGATCGTAATGTATTTTATGAAATGTCTGTCAAAAAACTTAAGAGGTTTTTCTGTTGACTGAACTCTAGCCATGAAGATGGTCGACCGAAACGTCGCTGTGGGTTCTTAAATAAAGAAATAAACATATCTGCTCGGCCTTTTATTTTCTACTACATATTAATTTTGGGTATTTGATGGCTGGTGGAATTTGTACCAGAAAAAAAAACGCAGCCAGAATTTTTCTTTAAAAATAACGTTTCGACCTTGGTTAAGGCCATCTTCCGAGCTGTTATTATGTATATATATTTGGTAATATTGTATGTAGATCATTACATCATACAAAAATATACATAATGACATTTAACAGCTCCGAAGATGGCCTAAACCAAGGCCGAAACGTTATCTTTTAGAAATGTATATATATTTTTTTAAAGAAAAAATTATCGCTGCGTTTGCTTCTAAATTTGATTCCTGATATTAATTTTGATAATTAAAATATTTAATGGGAAAGGAAAATATTTCCCATCTAAAGTAGTGTGAGATTGCTTTAATAATAAAATAAGTTTTTCTTTTTTTTTTAATTACGAAAATTGAATTATGATCAATAACAATGCAAATCAAGGCCTTACATATTTATATATAATAATAATAATAATAATAATAATAATAAAAAATAAGTTATTAAAAAATTAATTGCGTCCATTTTCGGAATTTAGAGATGATAGAGAGGCAAAAGTGAAGAATATGGAGAAGAGTGGGAGTTACATTTCTGGAATTCCGAGAACGACCGCACTTTTAAACCCAATTTTAATTAAATCCACCTGTCCTTAAAAAAAAAAATCATTATGACGTTATTTTGATTAAAATTTCTTTTTTCTTCATTCATTCATGCTATTTATATAATTATAATATAATTTTGGAATTTATTTAATTTTTTCCCCTTTTTTTTTGTCACTATTCTAGTTGACCTTGGTCTTTTATCATTCATCCAGTTTTTAATTTCCCCCTCCTCGATTATTTGAAATAAATATTAATAATGATAAATTAACATAAATAATTTCTCAAAAAAATTAAGAGCACGGAAATACAAAAAAAAAAAAATCAACGGGGTTGTGGCAATAAAAAAAAAACAAAAACAGGAGGCTCTACGACTTTTGTTTCTCAATTAAAATTAATATTATTTTTATTATTGCTCTCTCTCTCACTCTCTTGATCTGAGAAAAGAAGCCCGAACCCATAATTTGCTTAATTCCAGTCCCCTAATTAGAGAAGCCCTTGTGTTCAAGGCTACGTGGGCCCCGGGTCCATTTTTCCCGGGATGGGACTGTCCCCCCGGCAGCCTCTCGTTCCTTCAATATGCCCTTCCTTCTCTACCGCCCTGCGAGCCCTTCGTTTGGGGCCGGACCCAGCCCCCGGGCATGCACACAGGCACAGACCACCTGAATCCTCTTAACATTTTTTTCGTATCAGAAAAAAAAAAAAAAAAAACTCTGTCCACTAAGAACTACTCTATAGAAAAACAGCTTCTGATGAATTAAACACCTTTAATGTATTTTTTTTCCCTAGCTTTTTTTTTTTTATACCCCTTTACACTTTACAAATATTATCTGACAAGTTAAACTATAATTTCCGTCTTTAACAAATATATATATAAAAAACTTAATCAACCAATCAGGAACAAAAAAAAACGCATCTTTAATGAAAAGTAAATTAAATTAATACAATTATAAGATATTGATTTGACTATAATAAAATCATTGTGTGGTTTTATGAAACCACGATGCAAGTGAAACTTTTTTTTCGGATCGTAGGCGTTTAACTGAAAATTGTCAGAAAATTAAGGGTATTAAAATCGCGTTTTTAATAATTGGACCCTGTTACACATTAGTGTGTCAAGCGCCATCTATCGAGTTTTGAGAAAATTAACATTAAAGTTTTTTGTTTTCATTGGATTATATATAATTTTTTTTTGTCACTTGTGCAAGTAACATTAAATATAAATTGTTTTAGGACATATTTCATAAAAAATACTATTAATTATAGCATTTGAAACAATAATCCGTGCTTAACTCAATTTTTAATTTTTTTGGCGCTTGACACACTATTGCATAACAGGGTCCAATTGGAAAATGAGAATTGATAATGTGAAATCAATAGACGCATGTTAAAAACTAAGAACAATATTTATTTAGCAATTGAAGATTTGAATCATTTTAAATTATTTTAAAAATTATTTAAAAAATGAATAATTAAATCTCATAATTATTTTTTTATAATTCGTCATATATATTAAATTTAAACTTTCCTATTTTTGTCGTCACTGCTTGTGACGTCACGGCTTTTGACATCACGGCTTGTAACGCGACATGCTGATAGACGGGCGAAAAAATTTGAGGGGATCAAATAAAAGTTTCACTTTAAAAATACTAAAAAAGTAAATTGTTTTAAAAGATAAATTCTAGTTAAGAGAAAAATGATTTCACTAATTTATTCATATTTATTTGTACCGTACAATCTGTTTCAATTTTATGAGTAAATTTCAAAATTAAATTCCTTTACTAATCTCAAATTTCCATTAAAAATATAGAATAAATTTCTATTGCCTATTGTGATTAAAATCGGAATATTAACCTAATAAATTTATTTATTTATTTTTTTGTGAACATGCACAGGTAGGTATAGGACATGACAATAACAAGTGATTCAACCTGAGTTTTTGGGCTTGGGCTGACCAATGACCTTTTTCTATTCATACAATTCCAAATTTGACCTGTCGTAGGTTTGGCAGGGTTTTTGTTAAGGGCCCCGTTTTATTTGGGAACCGAGTGTACCGATGTCGTGTGAACGCTCTGGACAAAAAGGCCTTGGTAAAAAAAAGAGGGGCCCTGGGGGGTGCATCTCTCTTTCTCTCTCTCTCCGGTCGGCAGAGGGTCGATCTGGTAGCCCTTATTTAAGAAGCGGCGGCGGGGATGCTTTAGGAGTTTCCAGTTTGGAGTTTGGAGCAGCCAGCAGGGATGCATCATTGTGGGGGTGGCTGCCTGCCTGGCTATATTCAAAGGACATTGGAGAAAAAAAAATATATAGAGAGACTAACATATGTGCGTATCGAGACGTAATGACATGAGAAAGGAGAAGAAGAAATTACGCGCGTTCATTTCTTCGTTTAAAATATTGATATAATCATTTTAATTTCTCAAATTTTAATTGTTGCGTTTTATCCTTTTGTTAGTGATGACGCATTTTTTTTACTCTTTTTTATACTCTTCGATTCTTTTTTCTAAGTTGTTTTTTTTTTTTTTTTTTTTTTTTTGTTTTTTTTTCATTTAAAGCTCTAAAAATAGAGCGCTAAATATTATTATTATTATTATTATATTATATATTCACCCTCTGTTTATTTATATATTAAAAAGCAGGTTTTTAGCAAGATCTCTCACCTGATGAGCATCATTACACTTATTGTGCTATCTAATGTAAAAAAAATATATATACTTTCATGACACTTATTGGGCCCTGAAGATGGCCTTTATCGAGACCGAAACGTCGGCCTAATAGAATATTTAAAGGAAAAACAAATTTGGGTGGCAGACACTGCTTTCGCAGTCTTTCCTTGATACAGCTCAACAGCAAAATATAATATTAAGTTTTAATAGAATATTAAAGAAAAATTTATAACTAGAAGAGTTTAATTTTTAGAAAAGTCTCGGAAAGTCAACTTTTTTTTAACACTCACACTTTTTTCCCATTTACACAGTCTTTTCGGCAATTCAGGCCATTTAAGACTTTAAACGATACCCGTTATTTGTAAATATATCAATTGGGGGTCCAGGCTTCCATTTGGTATCCAAATGGCTTAAATAAAATCATCGGACTGCCTGGGATCTGAACCCTCGACCCTTGGTATACAAGGCAGGCGCGCTACCAACTATGCCAAGCCCGAGGGCAAGTCCGCTTCACTACGAAAAAAAAATATATTTCTTAAAAAATTTTGCTTTTTTTTTTAAAAAAAAGCCTGGAAATTTATAATTTTACAGGCAGCGTAAAAAAAAAAAAATAAATAAATAAAAAAAAAAGTTGAAAAATCTTGAAAGGCAAAAAAGCCGCTTTTCAAATTCACCTAATTTGTTTCAAATATTGAGATCCGAGATTTCAAAAGACTTTTTTGCGATCTACTGTTAAATAAGCATTAAAAAGTAGCAAAACAATTGCATTAAACGGAGGTTTGTAATCCCCACATGATACCTAAACTTAGGTCTGTACAGTTTTTTTTAAGAAACTAAATTTTTTTTCACACGAAATTTTTTGCGGAACATTTTTTCCTTTGCGGAACCAAAGTTTTCCATCCAGCGGAAAAATTTGTTGCGCTGATATCTGTATATCCCTATATATGTATATGTGTTTGGGAAATTTCGGGGGGGGAGGGACGGGCCCCCTCGCCCCCCCCCCCCTTATATACGCTCCTGATTAAGGGTAGAAAATTAATTATTTTTCAACACAATGATTACTAATTTAATTATCTATAAGATATAGAGCGAATTTTTTAAAAATATCTTTTATTTAATGCGATTAATCTAAAAAAAAATATTTATTTTTTCGAAAATCAAAAAAAGAGCTTCGATAAGTGTGAAATAAAAAATTATTTTTTACTTAAAAAACAAAAAAATGTTCTAAAAAAAAAAAGTTAAAAACAGAGGAAAAATTTTGTTAGGTAATATATATCGTTCTCATTACTCCTCTTTGATTAGTCTGATTAACATGGACGTAACTAGAAAATTTGGCTGGAGGGACCAAGGGACCAGCCACCCATCCTCCGGGGGGTCTGGAAGACCTCATATTGTCTCAATTTTTCTTGCACAGGGAGCCTTCTGGGGAGCGGTCCCCCCTCCCCCCCGGGACCCTCCTAGTTACGCCCAAGCTGAATTATTGTTGTACTAATATAATAATTGCTTGGTATTAATTGAGGTGTGTTGGTTGTTGACTCTTTTATTAACCATGGGATTTCTCCCTTACTTAGTTTTTATTAATAAAAACAAAACAAAATTACAAGTTTATTTTATTAAAAGAAAAAAAACGGCGCAAATAAACAAAAGCTGGTTGGCTGGTTGGTTGGTAACTGTCAAAGTCTGTCTCGTTAAGGTCATATAAATAAATAAGTATAGGCAAAAAATAATTTCTCACATCCTCTCTGTGTTTTAAGATATGAAACCGAACCAGTGAGCACGTATCCCCTCATGATCGCGTGTAACCAAACCATCCTGATGTATGTATACTGACTGATCTGGAGTGAGTGAGTGGTTCGCCAGCTCCTTATTTTCCCTAGGCCCTGAGGGCCCAGGCCAGTTCCAAGAGCCGGACTGTCGATTCTCGATCATCATTAGAGATTTTAATAGACGATATGCGCCGTGCATCCGGTCGAAAAACTCGAACCCCATCTTGTCTTCGAACTGAAGCTTCCAATAAAATTCCTCGATTTTTATTCAAATAACCACATGCGGAGAGTTAGATCTTTGAACGAAAAAAAAAAAACATTCTAATTTAATTTCTTAATGATGTTTTAGAAAGAAAAAAAAAAAAACTTGTTAATAATCATTTCCTATTGGATGCTTGGAACAATATTTTTCTAAAAACTTGCCTTCTGTATTGAAGGAAAAAAGTAAAAAAGCAACGAGCGGGCAGAGAATGAATAGCAAATATTAATATTTTTTTTTTCTACAAATTTTTTAAGTGTTTTTTTTTTTTTTTTAAACACTCACACTTTTTTCTCATTCACACTGACACTCACACACACATTCACACTGTGGCACAACTCAGGCCATATATGACTTTTACGAGCCCTCGGGGCTTGATGTAGGGGTTAGCGTGCCAACCTCGTATACCAAAAGTCGCGGGTTCGGACCCCAGGCAGTCCGATGATTTTATTTAAGCCATTTGGATACCATATGGCTTAAATAAGAATGCCTGGACCCATAATATGTATATTAATCTCTATAACGGAGATCGTAAAAGTCTCAAATGGCCTAAGTTGCCGAAAAGACTGTGTGTATGTGTGTGTGAATGATAAAAAAGTGTGAGTGTTTAAAAAAAAAAGAAAAAACTTTTACAATATCCGTTATTTTGATTAATACACATAATGGGGGTCCAGGCATTCTTATTTAAGTCATCTGGTATCCAAATGGCTTAAATAAAATCATCGGACTGCCTGGGGTCCGAACCCGCGTCTTTTGGTATACGAAGGTAGCACGCTAACCCCTGCACCAAGCCCCGAGGGCTTTTTTTTAAGTGTTATTTTTCAAATTAAAGGTCTCAGTTTCCTCACCTCGTCCTTTAATGATGATGATTTTTTTAAATTTCAAATTAATTTATTGTATTCAGTCAGAGTTGTAAGGGCGTGAATTTCATCAACCCCCACAAAACCAGATATTAGCCCCCCAAGCATTTTTTAAAATCTATATATATAATAGCAGAGTGTCCGTCTGTCTGTCACGCTCTGTTGGACCAACTTGCCGTTAAAATTTTGAAACGAAATTTTATATTCTTAATGAGGACCTTCTATGGATTACAGGAAAATGATTTTCGTCCCGATATTCCTATAACTGTTTGAGTTTTTAATTCCAATTTCTCACATAGGAAAATGTATAGAAAAATATTTATGTATTCTTTGAGTTTATATATTCTATGAATGCAAACAAATCCTCAAGCAGGCACTGGATTGGAGGAGTAATAATAATTTTCTTTTTGCCGGCGGGCCTGGCAAGAAGAAAGAACAACAGCCACCAAGATCAATGTTGTCAAGCAACGCCAAGTGGTGCTCAAAATCGGGATAGGTGGCCCCCGAAAAACAAGACCATTGAACGCCCGCCGGAAGCCATCGATACTGTAGAATATAAAAAATAAATAAATTTATAAAAGTCAAATTGCCTCTCCCAAATACTTTAAAAAAAAATTTATTTTTCCGCCTCAGGCGGGCCCGAGCCAGTTATCGGGGGGTCCAGGAGGGGGGGGGCTAGGCGTGAAGCCCGCGCGGCTAGTAAAATATAAAAAGATGATTTCGCATTTGAGATTTGGGTGTTTCACTTTCTTGGGCTGAGGCTCTACCTGAAATCACCTCAGGTAAATTATATTGTGGAAAAAATAAAAATAGACCTGTCCAGAATCCTCCAAATATTAATTTACAAATTTCTTTTAAAATTTTATCTTTAAAATCATGAATTAATAAAGGAAACCTTTAAAGTTTATTAGGTATTGTATTTAAATATTTCTTATATTCAAAATAATTGAAACCTTTAGGGTTCTTTTACCATTTAAAATAATTTAATATAATAAAAATTAATCAAAAATTTAATGTAAATTTTTTTATTTTATTTTTTACTTGCTTTTTTCCCCTCACACACACATACACACAGTCTTTTCCACAACATAGGCCATATAAGACTTTTACGATAACCGTTATTAATTAATATATTTATTGGGGGTCCAGGCATTCTTAGTTTAAGTCATTTGGTATCCAAGTGGCTAAAATAAATTTTATTTTTTTAGTAGGCCTAATATAAGATATAATAAAAAATTTTTAGAGTTTTTTATCAGGAATGAAAGTTGGAAGCCAGAATTTTTTCTTTAAAAATATATATTTCAACAGCTGACGTTTCGACTTTGGTCAAAGCCATCCTCGGAGCTATAAACAAAGAAACGAAACATTACCTTTTACAAATATGGCCTAACAATCATTTTTTAAAAATTTTTTTAGAATGTTATTGGTCATCATATGCATAGGCGCCGGAACTGGGGGGGGGGGGGCAAGGGTACATTGCCCCCCCCGGCATCCTATAGTGGGGGGGGCAGAGGGGGCAATATGTTTTCTTTTATTTCATTTATTTTTAAAAATGATATATTTTTACTTTTGAAAAATAAAATTTTCTAAATTAAAAAAAAATTAAAAGAGTAAGAAATTCATTTTTTTCCAAATTTTTCCAAAAATTTTTGATAAAATCAATAGACTAGCAAATTTTTCAAAATTTTAATTTTATTAAAATTGTGATTTTATTTAAAATTCTAAAGTTTTATAGTAGATTTGTTTTTCTAAAAAAATTTTTTGCCCCCCCCCCCTGATTCAAATTCGTTCCGGCGCCCCTGATCATATACATATATTTTGAATTGTATCAGGTATTAAAATTAATTTAGGATATAAATTCAGTTCAAGACAAACTTTTTCCTTCTTCTATCACCAATACAAACCATATTTGTAAAAGGAAATGTTTTGTTTCGTTGTTTATAGCTCCGAGGATGGCTTTGACCAAAGCCGAAACGTCAGCTGTTGAAATATATTTAAAAAAATAAAATTCTGGCTGCGTTTTCTTCCAACTTTCATTCCTGATACAAATTCCACCAGCCATACTCGAGTTTTTTTTTTATCACACTTTCCTCACTGAAATATTTTTTGAATAATATTCAACTGGACCATATACCAAGTGTATCACTTATAGATTCAGAATTAAGCCTATCAATAAAAAAAGAGTCAAGGGTCTTTGAAAAGGTCAACCAATAATAATAATATCGTAATAATAACATCTAATCGAATGTCATTTCGAGTGAATTATAATATCAAGGCGAGTGATTGGGATTTATTTTTGTTTCTAAAAAACTTTTCAAATATCTCCGTTTTTTTTTTTTATCTGACGATATTACCGCCGTATTTAGCCACTGGGAAGAGAAGCTCGAGCTCGAGCTCTTCCTCCCCCACCTTCTGCATATGTGTATTTAGTTTGGAACTTTTGACTTTTTTAACTCTCAGTAGGGGGAAATTTCGTCTCGGAAAAAAGGATCACAGGATTTGGACCCGCCTTTAAGTGGAAGAGTATGAGTTAAAAAAAAAAAAAAAAAAGAGGAAGAGAACTAACTAAAAGAGATAAAAAAAATACACACATAAAAAAAAAACCTTTACTATGACAAACATAATTTTTTTTGATTATTAAATAATTCGGACATTTATAGTATTGTTTGATTTAACAATTTTTTTTGTATGAAGCACCCTGCATTTCTGAACTAGCTAAATCTAACAACCTTTTTTTGATGATGAGAGGGAGTGAAAAAATAGGGGTGTTGGCTGTCCGCGTGGTGGGGTAGCAGCAAGCAGTCTTAGGGGAAGACCAGAGGAGTTTTTTTTATTTTTTTCACCCTCAGAGCTTCCCCTATTTTCCTCGTTTTTTTTTTCTCCCTCTTCACTGAACGCAGAATATTACGCGATGAATTATATTTATCAAAAAAAAAAATAACCTATTTAGTGATAGTGATAACAGAGATAACATTTCTATTAAAATCATATAAATAAAAGGGGTGGGGGGGGGGTTATTAGCGCGATGACAGGCCGCCGTCTATTAAGAAATATTTATTTTACTCTTGAACTTGACAATAGACGATAAAATTATTACTTGTAGCAAATCTCGGTAAAAAAGAAAATAATTTGTGTGTATATGTATTCTTGTCCCAAATCCCCCCTCTCCTCGAGTGTGGCGGCCGTCGCCCCTCCCCGCCGCCGCCGCTGCCGCCGTCGCCCCTCCCCCGGCGGGCGCCCCCCCCACCCGTAGCGCTGTGAACCTCCCCTCTCCTCCTCTCTCTACCCCCACCATGCCGGTCCTGCCGAGTTTTTCTTGCTATACTTTTGTATAGACAACTAGTAACAGACTCGGCACCGAGCTAGTCGCATGTTTTTTTATTCGTTTTTTTTATTTAGTATAAAAAAAATAATAAAAACATATACAAACAACTTTTTTTTTATTATCGAATTGATAACTTAAGAATTTTTTGTTTGTGATCAAACGGGTTTAGTGTATTTGAGACGTGCGAGTGTTCGTTGTTATTATTTTTTTTTTTTTTGTTATTTATATTTTTTATATTTAAATTCTCATTGAGTGAAGTGGCGAGTGAAGTTCGGCGTTGAGTTCTACACGTGTAGGACTACTACAACGGCGTGGTCTTCGTCTACATCGACGTCGACGTCCACTGTGGTGGCGGAAGCCCTCCGGGGTCCTGCTAAGGACACATTTCCTTACAAACATTTAGCCCCCCAAGCATAAAACTGGAGGCCGCCACTTTAGATTATCGCCGGATTGAGTTTCGGCACTCGCCACTAGTCGCGAACATGGCGCCACCGCACGATCAGTATCCTCAGCATAACAACGATCTTGAGGATCAGCAGATCAAGGTGTGCTACAGCGCGCCGAACACCCCACCCCTACAGATCGACACCCAACAAGCCCAAGTACCTAAGGTAAAAACAAAAGCACTCAAAAAATCATCCTATCCGCGCAGACAAAGCAGACAACAAACCCTTTAACTTCTACCTGTTGTCAAATTTCCTCCCCCTCCCTCTTAAGAAGTACTCTCTGAATTGAAGTTCTAATAAACAACACGTGTACGCGATCCAAGGTTTCCCAGAGATGCGCGAGAGACCGACCTGCCGGTGATGCAGCACATCTATAAATTCTGTCCGAAAATAGATCTAGAGAAAATAAAAATAAAACAAACCCCTAGTTGAAATTGCTTGGGAATTGGATATTTGATAACCAAACGGCTTGAGTGAGAAGCCAATTTAACTGGAGTCATTATTATTTCTCCATATATGTCAAAGAATGATTTCTAACAACAAGAGTGAATCAAATACCAAATGAAGATTAAATTAAATATCAAACTTATATAACATTAATTTCCCTATAAATGTCTTCGTTTATAAAACCATCTTTGATGCCAAAATATATTAATATACAATTAAACTCTATTTAATTTGACATATGATATTTTAAATAAAATAACTTTATTTAAAACAGATTGACATTCACTTTTAATAAAGAGAGAAAATTAGTGAAATTAAAAATAAAATATTGGATTTGAAAATTTCCTTTCTTTAAAGCCGGAATTAAATTAACATAATGTTGATTTTGTATATAGCTACATAATTAATTTGATAGCTTATAAAGTTGATTATTTTTTTTGTTTTGTTTAACAAAAAAAAAAAAACAATTGATGTTGAAAAATAGTTTTATAGAGAATGGGAGAGAGAGAAATTAAAAAAAATTGTTTGATTTGATTTTACTAATTGCAATTTTAAATAAATATGGCTTTAAAATGAATTCTCCAATGTCACTCACTATAAGCCTTTTTTTTTAAATGAATATATTATATTTCCTTTAAAAATCTTTTCGCAATTGGAAACTTTTTCCAAATTAGTGCGAATTAATATGAAAAATAGAATTTTTTTTTAGAAATTTTTTAGGGAGAGACAAATATTAGCAAGATCTGACACTTGAATGTTATTTATTTTTTTTATTTATATAGCCAGTCATACCATCTTAAAATTAAAAAAAAAATGAAATTATTTACTTCTTAAAAAAAAAAATTCAATGTTTCTAATTATTATTAAAAAATAAATAATTAGTAATTTTTCCATTTAAACATAATTATTGAAGCTATAGCTAAATAATTTATAAAGAAATATTTTTATATATCCCATTTAATTTATTTTTAATTTCCAAATGAACATATCCCCCCCGGTATTTAACATGTTTAGAATCACCTGTTAATTACTGTTGGATATTTATTTTATAAAGTACATAATATCTTTTTCAAACGCTCTCGAACCGCTTTGATTTAATTAAGTTGCTCATAATTATAAATTAATCAGATTTTTATCATTTTCTTCTTTAGGTCAAATGATTGTTTTTTACTTGACATTTTTTTTAAGATAAATTCACTTTACATTGGAATATTAACGTAATAATTGTTTTATTAATTACCCTCGGTTCTAAAAGTAACTTTATTTAATTTTATCTTTAGTTGAAATATGATTTGATCTCCATGATGTCAAGTAACTTAACACATCATGACAAGAAAGTGTACAAAATTAAATTTCAATCAAAGATTAAAATAAAGAACTTATTTATTTACTTATTTTCTTTGGTTAAATAAATACTCAAAAATACATTTATTATTGAATTTAATAATCGAATAAAATCATTATTTACTTTAATTATCGTTTTTTCTATAAAATAAACAAACACAATTTAACATAACCAATAAAACTTTTATCTTCTTATTATTTTGCTATTTTTTTTTTATAACAAATTTCATTATTTTTCTTAATAATGAAGTTTGGATTATGAGGTAATTCTATTATTTATCATAATTTTATTTCATTAATAAAATTGAGACAATCGTGCATTGAATGAATTGAATAACTATTAAAAAAAAATAATTATGAAAATATTAATGTTCCGCGACTTAATTAAAAATTATTTATTTATTGCCGCGCTGACGTTAAGGAATAGAAATAATTTAAAACAATTATTGTCTTTTTAGCTCGAAAATTGTTTATTTATTATTATTAATGTTTATCATATTTTTTTTTTATAAATCTGGCACAAGCTCAAGTCCGCCTTTGGCGGACTTTATTTCTAATAATAACCTTAATTTGAATGAATTTTAATTTCTAACAATTTTTTTCTTCATTAAGCAATAAAAAATTAATTTATAAAATCAGGAGAAAAGATCAATTCTACGTTAGAAAATGTTCTAATAATTTGTTTAGTGATTTTTTTAAATGCTTTTTGATTGACCAACAAAAAAAAAAATTTAGAATGACCACAATAGATAAAGGTTATCTTGGACATTGGGTTCTTGGCATCCATTTCCGGTCAGTAGTAGTTAATTCAATCTCATGATTATATTCTTGTTTTATAAATAATTTTAATTACTCAAAGATTATTATTTTTTTAAATCCACATTTATTCTATTGCAATCGAAATAGGCAGGCTGCTAGGGATTGTTTTTCTTAGAAAAGATGAATGTCTTTGTATAGATTGGCTAATTATTTGAATGGGGCCCCATCCAGGCCCCAGCCTCCAAGGCCGCTGATTCTGATCTCTCTCGTCTTTTTGGTCCTCAGGTGCGAGGCAGGAAACGGGCCGGAGCCAAATCGAGGGATGGAATGCCTTGGACCGGCATCGACCATGGAAATCCTGAGGTGAGTTAGTAAATACGATCACAATATACATATATATATATATTATATATAAGAGAGAGAAAATACATATATATAGACAGACACGCACGAAGACACGCACGCACGCCACTCATCGTAGACGGTTTTGAAGATAATCGACTTGTTAGGTTAGGTGAGGAGACTGGAGAGAAGAGAACAAGCAGACAGACCTTCGGGGTTCGTTACAGGCACTAGCCCATAATTATATGATCGGTTTAGAAGCATAGAATTATGCTGCAAAGCTTGGGCCGTGGTTTGGAGCCTCCAGCAATCGGCACTCGCGCGTCGGATTGTTTGAGGTTCATATATATATACAATTTATAAATCTTAAATGGCCTTGAATCGACCTCAGTGACCTACTGGTGTGTGTATGTATACGGATAAAAGCTATTTTTGCTGTCTATATTATAATGAATTATGATTGAAAAAACGGATGACATCGCGAGAGCGAATCACTTCCGTGACACATGACATAGGTTTTTGGTGGTTGGGTGTTGAAACAACCAACACACAGCATCCGTCGCGAAAGAGAAATCGTTCAAAAGCAAATATTTGCATCGATTTGATTGTCTTGTTTTAAGTCGGCATACTGGACTTTACTACTACAGAGTGATTTTTTTTTTTTTATTTTGGACATCATGATCAGAAAGCCGCGAGTCACGCGCGGGACATTGTCACCGGGGCATGAACCAGAACCATCAGCCAGGCGGTCATGCGTTCGCCCGATACACATTTAAATAACGTCTTTTATTCTTATACGCTATCTGTACATATGTATTTTCATTGTTTGGAAATTTGAAATCATATCAGCAATGATAAAAATGAAATTAATTTTTGTTTGACCAGGAGATGGATTCATCCATAACATGGGATGACAGGTCGGAAAATGAAACCTTTAAAATATTTATTAAATCCTATATTCTAAAAAAAAAATCTAAAGGTCTTAATTTCAAAAATACCCAGACACATCATTAAAAGAGAATAAACACTAAAATGGCTTTTTAAAAAAGAGACAACATAAATAGTATTAAAAGTATTATATATCAACATAGAAAAAAAGCCAAACTTTTTTTTCACCCCTAAATGTCTTTGGGGTTTTTTTTTTATGAAAGTGTAACTATCCTCTCCCCAAAATAAATTTTAACCCTCTTTCTAAGGGGTTGAGGGTGAAATACATATAAAACATATACTCAAATTTTTTTTTTTTGTTAAGTAGAAAGAAATTTGCTTTGTGAAAAAATCGGCAAGTGGTATTGTCGGAGGAGGCACGCGTTTGGGACTTTTGGGTTTGCGCCTTAAATAGTTAGACACGCAGGTAGTGAAGCTGTCACAAGCAGGGACAAAAAGAGAAACAGACGCACCCCAATAGGCATCATGGAAAATTTACTGTCCCCTTTTATAAGAAACATTTAAAAAAAAAAAAGAAAAAAAAATTACAAACAAAAGTACAATATTAAATAGATGAAGTATAGGTATTTCTTGTTTTATTTATGTCTTCTTTTATGTGCGCCAAAATAAGAGGCTTTTGTATCACTTAATACGATATTTAAAAATTAATTATGAATTTTTTCAGATATTGAGAAAGCATTTCCTCTTAAACCTTTTTTTTAATGAACCATGAAGTTCAACATCTTCTCTTAAGCAGGCAACACATTTTAAGGACAGGATTTCAGAAATAAAGAAGGCAAGCATCATAAACACAGAGGAGGGGCCCCCTTTCCGAAAAAAATTAATTTTTCAAAATTTGTATAGAGAAGAAAAGCGTTATTAAAATTTAATCGCGCCATGTTTTCATTAAAATTTTCCTTTTAACGCTTTTATACATGTAATATTATTATTATTTTTTGTTAAAGGGCCACCTGTGAAATAAGCCTAAGGCCTCTTATAAAAATAAATATTGTTTGGACAGTATTTCTTTGCCTAGACGATCTTTTAGGGTTTAAAAAGCTCATTTCTTTTCGAAAAGACGCTTTTTAGGCGATCCACCATCCATCTATCATCCAAAGGCAAAACCTAGAAAGGGACAAAAGAAATTTAAGACAAACATTTAAATGATTATTGATATTTCACAATTATTTAGTAAGATTCGAGCCTCTTCATTTTAGAACCTTGGCGGATTTAAGGGGGTTCTGGAGCGACGTCTAAACGTACTTAAAAAAAAAACCAAGACTATTATAAGGAATTTTTCAATGCGGTTTTTTTGTTATTGTTATTATTAATCACATATTAATTAAGAAATTTTTAAAATAAGCTTAGATGATGATTAGTTAGATGATTTATATAAAAATCAAATGTCAAATTAGTTCAGCATTCTTGCAATTGATGGCAGGCTAGTCTAACAGCTAATCCCCTAATAGCGTATATCAGGCCTATATTTATATATTTTTATGCTTTTATAAAAGATACATAATATATAATAACATTTATAAAGTATTTATTGTTAAAAGATCAATGAAAATCAACCAATAGCATTATTAGCTACCATTCTGACATCTCTTGGCTAATTTTTGAATTACTTGATTTTTGGGCATACTTTTTACGACACACTACGCCATCTTATCGGGAAAAACATGCGTAACACCTTCGCTTCCGTTGCCCCTTAAGACAAACTAAGCCTAAGACAAACAAATAAACATTCTACTCAAAAGAGCAAAAATATTCTCGACTGGACAAAAATAAAGAGATCAGGCATGATTTGAACATCTGAGTCAGAAGATATTTTATCGGATAGAACGGGAGTTTCCCTTTAGTAAGGTCTTATAGAAATAATTAACACAAACGTGCATAAAATATAAATATCCTCATTAATTTGATTATAACCGCAATTATTAGTAAAAAAGCTTCTTTCTTTATGAATGAATCAAAAGAAAAAAAATTTATATTTGTACAGATGTTATCTATATATTTATATAAATATATAAAATTCGAATAAGGCAAAAAATGAATCTAGTATTGATATAAGTGTAATAGAAAAGTTTGACTATCTGTTAATTGAACGGTAAAAATTAAGACTAAAAATGAAGTTAAGCAAATTTATTTAGAAATTATTTTTCAAATTTTAAATAAAAAAAAAAAAAGAAAAATTCAAATTATTCTTAATGACGGAATGCTTTTTTAGGATGCACATTTTATAATTCTTAACTACTTGCTGGATCCTCTTAATTATGTTTTGATCAGAGACTGCGGCCTTCAACAAAAAAAAAAGAGAAATGTTTATTTAATAAAGAAGTTTTAAAAAAATACGGAATAGTTTTTAAAATGTATATATAATTAATTAAATTATTTATTCTTCAAAAAATATGAATTAATACTTTTTTTTTCTTCTACATTCATTCATTCATTCATTTAATTGATCTTTGTACTGATAAAAAAAAAAAAAAATTTTCACTAATTTATTTCCTAATAAAGAATTATAAATATTAACGAACAATTTTGGAATTTTAGAATATATTTGTATAATTCACGTCCGTCTGTCTGTCACGCTCTACTTGGGCAACTTAACTGTTGAATTTTGAAACGAAATTTTATATACTTTAAGAGGACCTTCTAGGGATTAAATTATTTTCGTCCCGAAATTCCTTTAACTTTTTGAGTTATTAATTCATAAAGTTTCATTTGAAGATAAATAAGTAGTTTTATTCTTGGTCACTTCAAGATGGTGGTTGAAAAATAAATAAAACAAATTTTGTTAAAAATTATGTTTTTTATATCAGAGCATTCATTCTCTTGGACATCTGGCTTACAAGTCTGCGCAAGATACACTTGTTTCGGCACCATGAATTGCCGTCTTCAGAGCCAATTTAACTCTCCACTAAACATCTTTACTATAGGAAAAGCGAATTTTAACAATTATAAAAATATATAAAAAAAACCTTCAATCTGCTTATGTGAATTTTCTAGACAAGTAACACCAATTTCAATACTTTTAACTTGACATTTCTATTAGAATAAACATGCATTATATTAAGGAATTGATTAAAAAGTATTGAATATGGTGTTACTTGTCTAGAAAATTCACATAAGCAGATTGAAGGTTTTTTTTATATATTTTTATAATTGTTAAAATTCGCTTTTCCTAATAGTAAAGATGTTTAGTGGAGAGTTAAATTGGCTCTGAAGACGGCAATTCGTGGTGCCGAAACAAGTGTATCTTGCGCAGACTTGTAAGCCAGATGTCCAAGAGAATGAATGCTCTGATATAAAAAACATAATTTTTAACAAAATTTGTTTTATTTATTTTTCAACCGCCATCTTGGCCCTCGGGGCTTGGTGTAGAGGTTAGCGTGCTAATCTCGTATACCAAACGTCGCGGGTTCGGACCCCAGGCAGTCCGATGATTTTATTTAAGCCAATTGGATACCAAATGGCTTAAATAAGAATGCCTGGACTCCATATATGTATATTAATCAACAACGGTTATCGTCAAAGTCTTAAATGGCCTAAGTTGCCGAAAAGACTGTGTGAATGTGTGTGTGATTGTGAGTGTGAATGAGAAAAAAAACAAAAAAACGCCATCTTGAAGTGACCAAGAATAAAACTACTTATTGATCTTCAAATTAATTATTTGCTGGTCTACACTAAAAAACTGGTTAATATCATAAAGTTTCGATTTCTCCCATTGGAAATGTATGGAGAAATATTTATGTATTCTATGAATGTAAACAAATCCTCATGGGGGCACTGGATTGGAATAATAGGCCAAATAATAAATTTTCCTGTTGAACGTCCCGGGTACCTCAGCCATCGATAACTTTTATTTAACTATTTATATAATAAAATAAAGTTATACCCCTAATGTCCAGTAGCCGAAAAGGATTTAAAAAATAATATTTTCCTTCCATAAGTAAGAGTGAGGGTCCGCCGCAGGCTGGAGGTCCAGGGGGGGGGGCGAAGCCTGCCGAAGGCAGGTATTCTAAAATTTTTCTAAAGATACTCGTCATCTTAAATTTTTCACATAACTATTAATCCCACCATTGAATAAGTAAAAATATTTATTAGAAAATAAAAAAAATAGTGTGATATAGTAAATCTAGGCTAATTTTTTAAATCTACTGTACAGTGAGAGACAATATTAAGTCCCACCCATGCGTTTTCTATTTGTGATTATTTCATTGTTCTTAAAAAAATATTATATATTTTTTAATGGAAACTTTCATGGTTCAAACATAGAAAATTTCCAATAAAGATTTTCATTAAAAACAATGAAATAATCACAAAAAGAAAACGCATAGGTGGGATTTGATATTGTCCCTCACTGTACCTTCAACTTGATTATTTTTATTCTAACTTATGGAATATCTAATCTATAAAAATCAAAATTGCTCGCCTTATTGGTAAATGAACTGTTGTTTCTATCGAAGCGAATATTTTGCAAAGTAGAATGAGTAGATAACAAAAGATTTTACTGTCTTTACGCATATAAATATCAAGTAAACATTTTATGAGTTTTCTTATATATCAGATCTCTTGTAACTCGAACAAATTTTTTTTTTTTTAATCCCGTGAAAATGCTTTCTTCAAAAAAAAAATATAAAGAAAAATTTCGAAATTTAAAATTTGAGTAGCACAGTTAAAATTTCCAATTTGAAAAATAGTTCAAACCTTTTTTTTTTTACTCTCAAACATTATCAATTATTAAAAAAACTAAATGAGATTTTTTTTTGTTTTTCTTCAAAGGAAAAAATCTAAAACAGAATTTAATTACATTTACTTTTTTTTTGGAAAATCATTAAAATACACTAGTTACTTCTCAAAAGTAATCTTAATATATTTGAGAGTCAAAAAGTCAACAGAAAATTTTGACTTTTTTAAAACTTAATCTAAATTTTCGGATTAACAAATACACCAATCAAAGCATTTTTGCCTAAATGGGTTCTGGCATAAAGCAGGTACAAATTGGTTAGGCCGGCACCTACACCAAAACCTCAAGTGCTCGAGCAACTCCTAGGATTTTTTAGAGGTACTCTGCACTCGCACTCAAATAAGTTTAAAAACGTGAAGTATTAAAAAATTAGAGTACTTCAATTGGAAAATCTAGCTCGCTCTATTCCTTCCCTAACTTTTCATTAAGATCAAAAGACTTGACTCTTGTCAGGGTTCAAGTGTCCTAAACATTTATTTGATGCATCAAAGATCTCAGTGAGTTCAATTATCACCCCGTATGATTATAATAATGATGAATATCAAAAAAAAATAAATAAAATAATTCTAGAGCAGTTTAGTAAAGGCATTTTTAATTAAACGTCAAGAGGCTACACAAAATAGTTTGAGCACCCCCGCTAAAATAATACGAATTCGCTATAATATTCTTAATTTTTTGTCGAATCTAGATATGGTCAGTGAAGAGAGTTTTTTCTTATTTTTATAAATATTCTACAATACTTGGGTATCATCAATTTTTAATTCCTTTCGAACAGGCATGTCAAACACGGGGCCCGCCCAGATTTTGTTTTTATTTGTATGCAGTTCCGTTTAATGCACTTGCTGTGTGCAGTTTAAATTAATTATAAGTAAAAATAACTTAAAAATGTATGGAAGTTGGAATTGCACAATTTTATAACATATTTATCTGTAGATCGGTTTCCTAAAATGCTATCGTTTGTTGCGCGTATACTGGCTATTCGGAAGCACTTATTTATCCTTTTATTTAATGAAAAATAACAAAATTTCAGAAAAGGTCAAGATTAACCGATCAACATTTATCATCAATTTTAAAAATTGCATCAGCTCAAGATACTCAACCAAATATTGATGACTTGCTTTGCAACAATGTCAAATATCTTCTAAAAAAGTAGTATTAAACTGTGATTTTATTTATTATTACTTTTATTTTTTTTTTTTTTTTTTTTAATATAGCCTACAGTAGAATTATTATTATAGTTTCAGCGTGAAATATAACATGAAGTATAAAATGTCTATGTATGTAATAATCTTTATATACAATAAAAAATAAAATATGTTTAACTAGGTAGAGCCTTGTTTGAAAAGGATGGAATTTTTTCAATGAATCCTCAAATAGCCAGTCAATATATCGTTTAAGATAGAAGATTGGGCCTAGGATAAAAGTAGTCCACCCGCCGCGAAAGCGTGGAGGTCCTGGTTCGGCTCCAGGGGGTGCAATTTTGCCCAATCTTAAACACAAACTCGCAAATTTTCTATCTTAAAATATTATTAGTTTAGTTATATAGAGTCTAATAAATAGGCCTACATAATATAATCATTCTAACAATCGTATTTTATTAATTTTTCGAATAGTACAAACATGCGGCCCCCAACTTGGTACAAAATAGATCATAGAGCCTGCAATATCATATGAGTTTGACATGCCTGCTTTATAAGAAAGAAATGCTTTTGTGGTTTGTATTACCTTCTACTATTATTATGGGGGTTTTAATTATAGACCATATTTGATTTAATTATTTATTAAAAATATAATGCAGTCTTTTTCAAGTACTGTGCACTTGCACCTCTGTTAGTTCAGTGGTTAGTTCACTTGAGTCGGAGCAAGTAGTTGAAAACGACTGCAGAATAAGCAGTCAAAATGTTGTACAGTATAATAAATAATTAATACAAATATGGTCTATAATTAAAAACCCCGTAATTAAAGAAATGCTTCTGAAAGGACAGAAAACAAACAAAAATTACATGAATTTTATATAGGAACCGACAGAATATTCGGTTTCGGTCACAAAATGTAGCCGAAACCTGAGTCTGAAACGATGGGATGAGACTCACATGCAAAAAAAAAAGGTCAAATGATTTGCACTTGAGGGAGGAGAAAATTTAGTCTCGGGAGGGAAAAAAATTTTCCGCAAGGCGGAAAAAATTTCAAAAAAAAAAAAAAATAAATAAATAAAGGTAAAATGATATGAATTTTTTATAGGAAATACAAGTTTCGGTTTCGGTTACGGTTTTGGCCGAAACTAAGATTGAGGCCGAATATTCGGTTTCGGCTGAAAATCTTGTTTCGGTCGGACCCTAATTTTAAAGTTAAAGACAAAATTTAGTTAAAAAATAAATAAATAAAAACAGAATTTCTTTCATAATATTTCATTCATTTTTACTGTAGTTTTACTCACTTTCTCATTTTAACAAAATTTAATGAATTAACTTTTCATACCAAAAAAAGGTATTATGTTAATTAGATAAGAATAAGTCGGAGAATTAATTGTAATCTTATATGTATATGTATTGTGAGGGATGGCGGCAGGGGCGCCGGAACGGATTTGAATCAGGGGGGGGGGGGCAAAAAATTTTTTTTAGAAAATTAAAATAATTTAATATGTTTAAAGAGTATAAAACAAAAACAAATCTACTATAAAACTTTAAAAATTTTAAATAAAATCACAATTTTAATAAAATTAAAATTTTAAAAAATTTGGTAGTGATTTATCAAAAATTTTTGGAAAAAATTTGGAAAAAAATGAATTTTTACTCTTTTAATTTTTTTAATTTAGAAGATTTTATTTTCAAAAGTAAAAATATATCATTTTAAAAATAAATGAAATAAAACAAGAAATTTTGCCCCCCCTGTAGGATGCCAGGGGGGCAGACCCTTGCCCCCCCCCCCAGTTCCGGCGCCTATGGATGGCGGTGTGGCCTACCCTGAATAAAAAAAAAGTCGGAGAATTAAATGCAAGTAAGACAACACAAGGTTTTTTCAACTAGAGCCAACGGTTACAAGTTTAAAATTAATAAGACGGTAGATACAAGGAAAATATAAAAAATTTTAAAATTTGAATCGCCGACATTTTTTTCTTCAAATCGATGATAGATTTAGATTTCCGCGATCGAAATTATTTCTGGATGCTAATGAAAAATATTGTTTTTTATTTGTTATTGTATTTGTTGAGTGTGGAAGTGGCTGTGAGTAATATCTTAAAAGAATGGAAGGAGGTAGCAGCCAGGAGGAGTGTCTCCAAAACAATGAAACTCCCAGATATTCGCGACGTTTCGGTCCAAATTTATTTGACCATCATCAGGCAATCAGGAGTTGTCATATTAAATTTATATAAATATATCTAATCATATGTTGCTTCGGACTTGTTAATGACATTAAAATTTTGCTCATCTGCAATCGAAGGCTTAGATATGTGAGGAAGCATTACTTCCTCACATATCTAAGCCTTCGATTGCATATTAGCAAAATTAATATTTTAATGTCAATAACAAGTCCAAAGCAACATATGATTAAATATATTTATATAAATTTACATATGACAACTCCTGATTGCCTGATGATGGTCAAATAAATTTGGACCGAAACGTCGCGAATATCTGGGAGTTTCATTGTTTTGGAGACACTCCTTCCTGGCTGCACCTCCTTCCATTCTTTAAAAAAAAATGTTATTGTATTTTTCCTATTTTTATTTCTAAATTTTTTATAATAACTTCTTAGCAGCTGGAGTAATTATTAAAATTTAAATAAGTTTTTTTTCTGAACCGATACATTTAATATTTATAGAGGAAAAATTTAGTAATAATTAAAATACTGAAGGGAAAATTACTAATATCCAAGTAAAAATGATCGAGGGCCCTCAAGGTTCACTATGCAGACCTGCTGCGGGCGTGGGTATCCCTCGATCATTTTTAATCGGGTAATAATAATGTTATTTGTATCTAAGTAGCGTTTATGTGAACCTTGGGAGAAATTCTAAAAATAAATTTGTCTAGATGTTATTAAAAATTTATTCGCTTATTCAAGAGTAAATTTTTGATATCAACTACTAGCTGATTTGTGATGCTGACGCAACCAATAAAATGTTTTTATAAAAATAATTTCTTGCTTTCAAAATTTTCTTATTTTTGTTAAATATTTTGAAAAGAAAAATTTTATTGTAGGTTATGGAGAGTTATAAATAAATTTTATTTACAATTTAGAGTGCGAGGAATGGATTTAGTTTAAGTCTGTTCTTTGGGAAAATAATTTTACGGTGTCTCTTTTTTGGTGGATTGACAAAATCACTATCCTCGTTAGTGTTGGTTGGCTGTAGATCGAAAAAAAACATATTTTGTAGCAGATGTTTCGAGCGTCAGTCACGCTCATCTTCACGACAAACCAAATTAAAGATGTTTAATATGTAATTGTTATGTTGTACACATGTTTATTTTAGATGTAATATGCCCATAAATATTACACACCCTAACTCCAATTGGAAATCGCTGATTAATGCCATCAAATTCTTTTCAAAAATCCGATTGAGTCGTGTACTTAATTTTTTTTTTTTAATTTACAATTTTAAAAAAAAAACAAAAAAAAAAAAAACTATTAATAATGAAGATTTTATAGTATTTGTATTAAAAGAAGAATTTAATGGTTTTAATGCTAACTTTTGAAATTTTATTTCTTGACAAAGAATACAATGACTACAAATACATACAATAAATAATAAAGAAAAAGAATTTAGTCTATATTAATCGCAAGTTATAATGACCATTATTAAGTATTTGTTAATAATTATACATGTTTCTTGTAAATAATAAAAATGTGTTCATTGTTAAGGTTTCTTTTCTCATTTTCTTAATACAGTAGAGTCTTGCTAATCCCGACTTCGATATACCTGGCTGTTAAAAAGCCACTTCGGGATATTGCAGCAAAAAAAAGGGGTAATTTAAGAAAACAAAGCGTTATTACAGATTTTTTCAAAAGATAAATAATATGTATTTTATTATTATTATTATTTTTTTTAAGTTTTATTAAATTTTTTTCATTATAGGCCTACAGTAGAATCTTCCTAATCCTGTCCTATGTCGGATTCTGAAAATTGCCGGATTACTCGGAACATTTAATATAATGCAAAATTTAATATTTTCTCTTGAAAAATCTGTAAGCACTTTTTTTTTTAATTACCCCACTTTTTTGCTGCAATAAGTGGCTTTTCAACACGCCGGATTAGCCGGTATGCCCGAGTATCCCCAAGTTCGGATTAGCAACACTCTACTGTTTTATTAATACAATAAAATAGAAAAAGTAAAATAAAATAAATATTAAATTTTTGCATTATATTAAACGTTTCGAGTAATCCGGCATAGGACCGGATTAGCAAAGGTCTACTCTAGGCCTATAATGAAGAAAATTTAATAAAATTTTACAAAAAAAAAAAAAATAATAATAAAATATATTTGTCTCTTGAAAAAATCTATAATAACGCTTTGTTTTCTTTTTTTTGCTGCAATATCCCGAAGAAGGGGCTTTTCAACACTCCGGATTATATCGATATTCTTCAAGAAATAAAATTTGAAAAGTTTTAGCATTAAAACCATTAAATTCTTCTTTTAATACAAATACTATAAAATCTTCAATATTAATAGTTTTTTTTTCAAAGTAGGTCCCTATTTAAAAAAAAAAATTAATTGATAAATTAAAAAAAAAAATTATCAAGTAACCATTACACAACTCAATCGGATTTTTGAAAAGAATTTGATGGCATTAATCAGCGATTTCCAATTGGAGTTAGGGTGTGTAATATTTATGGGCATATTACATCTAAAACAAACATGTACAACATAACACTTACATATTAAACATCTTAATTTAGTTTGTCGTGAAGATGAGCGTTATTTTATTTTAGGCCAGATTAGCAAAACTACTGTATTTGAAATTGCTGATTCCGTTAATTAATAGAAACCTTTAATTAAAAATATTTGAAATAATTTTTTCTAAAATCTATGGAGATATATAATCAAAATTCTTTTTAGCCCTTTAAAAAATTCACCTTATGACGAAAATTTATCCAACTCGATAAGGCGAAAGAAAAGAAACTCATCCCAATACAAAGCTAATAAAATTGGGATATGGAGTAAGCTATCTCTATATATTTTAGGCGGCCTCACTCTCTCAGATGGTTGAAGAGGGGAGAGAGAAAATCTTGTCAAAAAACCTTCATTCAGTGTTTTAGTTATTTAATTGACCTCCAATTATTTTTAAATATATACTGAATAATAAGGGTGTATTTTGAAAAAAGTGGTGGTTTTTAAAACAAATCCCTAAGATTATAAGCCAATATAGTAGAATTATAATGTAAAAGATCGTCGAAGACATCAAAATAAACATCTCGCACTCAATCACGCAGACGATCTTTAAATCATGAAATTAAAATGATTTTTTTTTTTGAAAAAACATTCACACTTTTTTCTCATTCACACTCACATTCACACAGTCTTTTCGGCAACTTAGAACATTTAAGACTTTTAACGATACTCGGTATGCTTAAATATATCTATTTGGGGTCCAGGCATTTATATTTAAGCCATTTGGTATCCAAATGCCTTAAATAAAATCATCGGACTGCCTGGTTCCGAACACGCTGACCCCTACACCAAGCCCCGAGGGCTGAGATTAATTAAATAGAAATGCCTGAACCCTCAATATATATATTAATTACAACGGTTATCGTCTAAAGTCTTAAATGGCCTAAGTTGCCAAAAAGACTGTGTGAGTGTGAGTGTGAATGAGAAAAAAAGTGTGAGTGTTTAAAAAAAAAAAAGAAAGAAAAGAAAATAGCAAAACTTTTTGAAAACTTTGAATACATAAATAAGTTCTGCTGAGTAGACAAACAGCAATGTTTCTATGAAAATTCGGTTGCCTACTTTCTAAAAAAAATTAATTCTTTGTTTTTTTGTTTTTTTATTAGGCAAAAGGCAGAGCCATCATGCCTACATACAATTTTTGTAAGAGTACAAATAAATATGACTACAAACAACTAAAGATACAATATACAGGAATTTTTTGTTTATAGACACATATTTGTTTTAAATTAATTCACATTAATCCCTCAAAAATTTCTTTAGAGTTTCAATGTTTAGCAAAATGATACTCTTACTGCTAGAAGATCCCCGATCTAATAAATACAGGCTGGTGCTGCAACTCTGCTACTTGCCTACTATAAAAATTAACTACCATTTTTTTTTATTATTGATATATTAAATCAGGGCCATATCCGGCCTGAGAGCTGCTTTCATCCGGCCCGCGAATAAAATCGAATCTGCGATTATATTATTAAAATTGATTCATTTTTTGGAATCTCTACGAAATTACTTTGCCCAGTATGAAATATTTGAAGGGCTTGCCAACAAATGGGGAACAAAATTAACTGATTAATTAAAAAAAAATAATTAGTTTGGAGACATCTCCATTAAAAGGTGTTCTCGGGGATGATTTTTCGTCAAAGAGTTAGATATCAAAATATTTATTTATAATAAGATTACAAATAAAAAAAAAAAACGGATATTTTAAGGGGGTTCAGGAGCGACGTCTAAACGTACTTAAAAAAAAAAAAAAACTAGACTATTATAAGGAATTTTTCAATGCGGTTTTTTTTAAATGAATTAAATTCATAAGAGATTATTGGGACATCGAGCTATAATTTTTTTAATGACTTATTAAAAAATTATCGTAATTAATTTTTTTGTTATCAAGCAAATACAAAAAAACAATCTGTCCCAATAATCTTTAATTTTTTTTAAATTTAAAAATGAATTTATTGTTATTATTAATCACATATTAATTAAGAAATTTTTAAAATAAGCTTAGATGATTTATTTAAAAATCAACTGTCAAATTAGTTCAGCATTCTTGCAATAGATGGCAGGCTAGTCTAACAGACGATCGCCAATAGGCCTATATCTGGCCTATATTTATATATTTTTATGCTTTTATAAAAGATACATAATATATAATAACATTTATAAAGTATTTATTGTTAAAAGATCAATGAAAATCAACCAATAGCATTATTAGCTACCATTCTGACATCTCTTGGCAAATTTTTGAATTACTTGATTTTTGGACATACTTTTAATGACACACAACGCCATCTTATAGGGAAAAACATGCGTAACCACTTCGCTCCCGAGGCCCCTTAATATTAGAAATAAAATTCTAAAAGAACTCACCTAACCAAGGTCGAAATATCAGCGACAAAATATAATTTTATAGAAAAGAATTAAATAAACAGTGGCTGCACGATCTTTCATTCACGTTGACGGGCATGTTTTTTTTTTTTTTTTTATTTGCTCTATTATAACAAAACTATTTTCACAAATGGAAAAAGGATTAGAATCTGGAGGTGCAGGCCGGGTTTGAAGCGGGTTCCACGGGTTTCCCCGAACTCGGCCTCGCGTTAGAAAGGCCCCGCACCGCGTCTCTCACATCATGAACGCATCGAGAAGAATAAAAGTGTTTGTCACTGTTAGCAATGTTATCCAAAAAAAAACATTTTCCATTTATTATTATTACAAAAATATATATTTTTAATCTAATGTAAATTTTTTTTTTTTTTTTTTCATCTTTTAAAACAACAATAATGTTTTTGTGAATATTTGAAACACCCCCCCCCCCCCTCTCGCATGTTTTACTTAATCAAACGTCATAGAATTCAAAGGATACAATATTTTGTTAAAAAAAATTTTTTTATATTAATCCCTAGGCAAAATAATGAACTAGATAAATAAAAGTTCAAAATATTATAGGCCTATATATGGACCCTGTTATGCATTAGTGTGTCAAGCGCCAAAAAAAATTAAAAATTGAGTTAAGCACGGAATATTGTTTCAAATGCTATAATTAATAGTATTTTTTTATGAAATATGTCTTAAAAAAATTTATATTTGATGTTACTTGCACAATTGACAAAAAAAAATTATATATAATCTATTCAAAACAAAAAACTTTAATGTTAATTTTCTCAAATTTCGGTAGCTGGCGCTTGACACACTAATGCGTAACAGGGTCCATATTTTTGTTAGCTAAACAAAATAATAAATTATAAACTTTTTATAGGCCTACATTAGGGGGGCCCGAAAAACTCATTTTTTTATTTTTAAGTTGTAATAGCAGGGAAAGGTTGCGAATTAGGCTATATATACAAAAAAAAGAAAGACAAAAAATATTATCAAAATCGATTGACATCTTTCTGTTGTGTATAGACACTAAAAGTTTGACAAAATATGAAAAAACTTCATTTTTGCGATTATTTTTAAAATTTTTGAATTATATGTTTTCGTAATGTAATAATTTGTAACATCTTCAAAAGGAGCCTAAAACATTGTGTTTTAATTTGGTTTAGATCATTTGATCTCTTCCGGTCGCGCATAATACCAAAATTTTCCAAAATAATGAAAAAAATTTTTTTTTTTACACCCACTTTTTTCTCATTCACACACTCTTTTCGGCAACTTAGGCCATTTAAGATTTTAAACGATACTCGTATGTTTAATATATCTATTGGGGGTCCAGGCATTTTTATCTAAGCCATTTGGTATCCAATTGGCTTAAATAAAATCATCGGGCTGCCTGGGGTACGAACCCGCGACTTTTGGTATACGAGGCTAGCACGCTATCCCCTACACCAAGCCCCGAGGGGCAATGAAAAAGTTACATATTTACTAGCTTTTTTATTTAATAACTTTAATATACTTTCTTTTTTTTTAATAGTTAAAGTATTTTTATTTTTTAATATAATAACATTGTGTTTTTTATTATGATTCAAAAATTTAGAGCCTATGCGCGATCGGATAATGTCAACCGATTTTGATAATTTTTTTCTTTTTTTTTTGTCGCAACGTTTCGGCCTCTATTACAATTTCGAAATAAAAAAAATTAATTTTTTTGGCCCTCCCTATTTTACATTATAGGCCTATTTAAAGGCGTAACTATACAAGGGCGCTAGCAGCTTTCCATTTTGTTTTTTTTTTTTTTTTTTTGAAGTGACAAATTTGACTTATTTTTTCTCATAAAACAAATTCTAGAACCGCCCCGAGCTAAGAGCTTCGCCATTGGTTATATTTATCAACATTTCACACATAGGTACAAATTATTCAGATTAAATAAGTTAGTTTAGTAATATCCCGAAATATTTTATTATGTAATTATTACAAAATTCATTTGACATATATAAATATCAATAATTTGATTCTAGAACAGGGATGACATACATGGGCGTAACTAGGAAATTTGACTGGGGGGGAGCCTTCTGGGGGGGACCGGGACTCCCCTAGTTACGCCCATGATGGTCCATCTAAAAAAAATTATAACTTTCCTCAGAGAAAAACTAAATACTTGATAATCCCTGAGAATTGTTGTTAGTCCAGAGGTTGCTTCCCAAAACCAAGCAATTTGGAAAAAACTCTTCAAATTAGAATACTCTGAAAAGAAGACCACCAGGAGAGAAGAGAGCCCTGTTTCGGTTCGGAAACCTAAGGCCTTTTTGTGACCCTAAACAACAACCTGTTCTTCTTCTTTGAGAGGAAGCAAGGGACAGAGTTACCGGTACCTAAATTTTCTATTATCATTTATAAAAAATTTTTTTAAATAAATTACTTAACAAACAAGCCTTTCAATATTTCCCAAAATTAGACCTCGTTGGTTATAATAATAAAATTTGAATATTTTTTTTTTACCCCTTCTAATTCAAAATGGATCATTTCCTAAATTAAATTATCGAAAAAACTTTTGTTATAACTACGGTAGTTAATTAAAATCTAGTGTCTAGAAAACAATAATACATATTCTCTCTCATAGTTTTTAGTGAATTAGGCCTAACTATTTGAGTAGAAAGTTGGAAAACGTCTAGCCTGAGAGGCTACTAGAAATTTAAATGACTCCGAAAAATCATGACTATTAAATATTTTCAAATAATTTATGTTAAAACTGGTCGCTTTAAAAGTTTTTTTTTTTTTAATATTAATAAAAAGTAAAAATAACTTGAACTCAGATTTTTATTCTATATGCGATTAAAATTTGTACTTTTTTGTGCATCTTTTTATAATACTTGAAAAAAAAAAACGCTAAATTTTTATTAAATACAAGGTGATTATTTACAAATATTTCGGAGATCGCACTCCTTCCTTCTTTAGAGGATTTCACACCTCTTTCACCACGTATGCCCCTTACTATTACGTGGTCAAAGAAGTGAAATCCACTGAGGAAGGCGTGCTAATAGTTCTCCGAATTATTTGTAAATAATCAACTTGTATTTAATAAAAATTTGCTGAAAATTTAGCGTTTTTTTCTCTAGTCCATCTGTTTAGATTATTCGAAATGTCATTTTTTCCATTCCTGGTCTGGGAACAGTGACAATCAGGTTTAATCACGAATTATAAAAAATTGAATAATCTTTTACTGTAAAATTGATATATAGAACTAACCAGTGGCGATTCCAGGATTCAAGGAGGTAATGGGGGTAATAATGATTTATTTTATTATAATACCGGATTCAATTTTGTATTAAAAAATAAATTTTGTGTGATTAAAATCATAAACATTTTTTCTGTTCAAAGGGGGCCTGGGTCCCTCTGCCTCCGCCCTTGGTATCTTTAGCGCGAATTCAGCCCTCTTGGCACTATGGGTTCTCAAGCCAGAGTAAATATTTTAAAAAGTAAATATCTATTTATATAATTTGCTAATGTCCGTCTGCCTGTCACGCTCCAACTTCCAACTTCCCGTTGGGATTTTGAAACAAAATTATATACTTAAATAGGACCTTCTAGGGATTACAGGAAAATTATTTTCATCCCAAAATTCCTATAACTTTTTGAGTTATTAATTCCTACGATTTCTCTCATAGGAAATATATATGAAATGTTTAAGTATTCTTTGCATTTTATGTATTCTATGAATGTAAACAAATCCTCAAGCAGGCACTGGATTGGAATAGTTATACAATTTTTTTTTCTATAATTAAGAAAAGGCAGCCCACGGGGCTTGGTGTAGTTGGTAGTGTGCCTACCTTCTATACCGAACGTCGTGGGTTCGGACCCCAGGCAGTCCGATGATTTTATTTAAGCCATTTAGATACCAAATGGCTTAAATAGAAATGCCTGGACCCCCAATACATATTATCATATATAACGGTTATCGTAAAAGTCTTATATGGCCTAAGTTGCCGAAAAGATTGTGTGAGTGTGAGTGTGAATGGAAAAAAGTGTGAATGTTATTTAAAAAAAAAAAGGCTAGGGTCCGCCGCAGGCAAGCCCGAGCAAGCTGGCGGGGGGTCCGGGGGGCGAAGCCCGCCGAAAGCGGGCGCCGCAGCCATTTCTATAAAAAAACGCAATTATTGAAACTAATTGAAGAAGGGAGAATGTTGAAATAAACAATTTTATATTCAACACGTTTTTAAAAAGAACATTAAAGATTTCAAATATTCGATTCATTCGCCGAAAGGATGGAGCAGATTTTGTTACATGCTGAATTTAGGGGCCCAGGTAACTTACTGTACCTATTATATCACCATATCAATCTGCAAATTATCATCACAATGTAATGAAGGCTTCAAATTGACAATGATGCGTGATGTCATTTTTCACGTCCAAGTCTCTCTCTCTTTTTATTATAATCTTATTTTTATCTGCCTTTGTCATCTATCTAATATATTAATTTCAATCCTAATCGTACGATCTATTTTATAAACCAAATTATAATTGTGTCAGCAATCGTATCCAACAAATTACAAAGAAATGGTGTGTAACAATTTTATAATTTTTGAAAAGCTTTAAATGATTAGATTAAATCGAAGTTACGCTTTATTATGAATAACCAAACAGGTATCTCTACATAGGCATAAAATATCGACTGAATCTTGAATATTTAGGATGCTGGAAGATAGCCAAAGAATCAAAAAACAGTAAACACTTAATGGAAAGTTGTTTTATTTTAACAGGTGTCGATATTTCGACTGATTTTTCTAACATTGTATTATCATCATCCTCATCATCATGGACAGAACATGGAATTCTGATTGTTTATATTAAAATTGAAGAGAAATTAGGTAGTAGGTAGGATTACCATAATTTATTGAGGCCAGATTCGGACAGACGACCCCCGGACTGGGGGGTATTTTTGAAAATAAGGCACTGAAATTTGCGTTTTTAACTATCCTGAGACGTGAAAAATATCAAACTCAGCTTGATTTATAAGCTTTTTAAATTAAAAATAAGTATTATGGGGTCAATAAATTACAAATTTATTATAATTAAGCCTTGATGAGTTCAGGAGATGAAAGAATAATTTATATTAATATAGAGAAAGTTTTTTTCTTTTGCAGGTTTTTCAGCAATGATCATAAAGAAGACTTTATTTTTAGATTAAAATTTTCAAAATCTAAAAATAAAGTCTTTATGAGCATTGCTGAAAAACCTGCAAAAGAAAAAACTTTCTCTATATTAATAATAATTAAGCCTTTTTAAAATCACTTAAATTCATGAAATATTTACATACAGTGGATAACATGTGGGGCGGCGTGGAGTAAAATTCCCCAATTTGGCCTCGTTTTCGGTCACAATAGGAAAATTTGGACATTCTTCAGATCCGGACACGTGTACCAAATCCGGACTGTCCTGACATAATCTGGATGTATGTTAACCCTAACCTAGGCCATTTAGGAAGGTTTCATTTTATTAGTAACTATAATCATTTCCACTCTCATTTTTTTTTTTTTTTTTTTTTTTTTTTTTCAAGAAAAAAAGAAAAAAAATATACACCATTGTTTCAGTCAATCCCAATACCAATTTCTTCGGCCTTTTCTTTATTAAAAATTTCAAATAGAATAAGTTTTATAATTTCCAATTAATGATAAAAAATTGTATTAAAATTATAAATTCGATTAAGTATACAGATAATAATAGATATAACAGAGCACTTCTAAAACCCGGCTCGATAATAAAGACGCTTTAAAAATATTTAAATTTTAATTCATAGACCTATTTATATTTTTTAATTAACTCAAAATCAGAAAAAAGTAAATACTTTCGGGTTGAACCGGCGCCGCACTCAAATTGCCAAGTGCGGATTAAAAGAGAGGTTCCCAACTCAATTTAAAACACTTTTACCCGCAGACCAATTTTTAAAATATTCGGGAAGTATTTTTTGGGGTTTCGGGGGGGGGGCACCTTTTAAGAAAAATTATCCCACACGACTTACGGTTGCTCATAGATACCAAATCGAGTTGATTTTTTTTTTTTTTTTTTTTAATTGCGCTCTACCTCAAAAAGTTTTCTTCAATATCTCCCCAACCAAATGAGCTATCGCAACAATTATGAACTCAAATTTTACAGGACATTTTGCTCTTTTGGATACACCATACTACTCAATAAAATGATCCGTACAATGTTAAAAATTTTCAAGGAATATTCATTATCAAGAATAGGAAGTCTGTTAGACAAACTCTACTTAATAAACTAGTATATGAACTTGATTTCACAAACTAGGTATATTAAAATACAAGCACGACAGTATATGAAAAAGAAATAGACGGAAAGCTGATTAAATAATAATAATTTTTATAAACTTGCAATCATTTTTTTTATTAATGACACCCACCTCTAGGACCACTCGGTACTCATTCCCGGACCACCAGTTGAGGACAAAGACAAAATTTTATACAACAGAATTCTCACTTCCGCCATTGTATATTTGATTCCGAAAAGAAAAAGTTAAAAAAAAAATAATACTTTAAGAAGAAGGCGAGGAAAAAAATTGTTAGAAAAAAAAAAGTGGTCACTAGATATATTTAGTGAAGAATGAGAGGCGGAGGGAACACTGACACAGTGCAACTCCTGTAAACAAACGCGGGGGGGGGGGGGAGGGGGAGAGACAATAAAACAAGCAACGCGATGAGTAAGAGCAGAGGAGGGGGACCAGCCATGTCCCGGGGCCTCCTCCACTACCACTACTACTGTCAGTAACAATTTAGTACTACAAAAATGTTAGCCACGACCTTGATACAAAAAATCAAGTTAATATATTCAAATGGAGATAGCATCGTTTAGACTTTCGAACTACTGTTTATAGGAACGTAAATTTCAAACTACTGAACATCTCCTTACTAATTGTAATAGTGCCTGCTGCTTTAATTCCTCTTTTCTTTATTCTTATCTATTTATTTTTACGATCTGAATTTATTTTACAAAAAAAAAAAAATTATCCTCTATTAAATCATTCTAATTTCGCTCATAATAATATAAAACACCTTTATTTTAACATTTTTATTGTTATTACTTAAATATTATTATACACGACTACTAGTTTTTTTTCTTATTTACATTTTTTATTATATTTATCATCTTTCCACTAGAAAAAAATTATTAAACATTATTAATTCTATATTCTTTTAGACAGGAAATAAATTATAGCACTCAATAAATTTCAGATTAGCACATTCGTGATATTTTCTCTTTTATCTATTTTGTTACTTTCTGGGAAATTTTTTAACTTTGTATGATGTTTATAGTCTAAACACCCTAAGGGCCGTATATGAAATATTCGAAAGAATTTACACTATAGAATGGTATGAAATTTTTCAATAAAAATTTTTTTTTTTTATACTTGTAAAATATTGTTAAAAGATCTGGTGTGACTGATCACACAGCACACAACTTTCTCTGACCTTCGGTAATCAAAAGTCGTGTTCAACACCAGATTTTTTTGTGTTGGAAAACTTTTACTGGCGATTGATATTGCAAATGTTAACAGTTTAGATTATTCAAATAACCATCATCAGGCTTAGAATAGATTTAAAAAAAAAAAAAACATTTTTTACATGTAAACCTCACGAAAATTTAAAAATTAATTATGTTTACATATATATAAATTTGATGAAATAATATTTTGTAAGATAAGTAATCACGTTGAAATTTGACTATAAGGTTGACCTGTAAAAATTGTTGTTTTTTAATCTATTTTAGGCCTGATGATGGTTCTTTGAGTAACTGAAACTGTTAACATTTGCAATGTTAGATGCCAAGTTCTCAATAAAATTTTCCGAAAATAAATATTTTGTAATATTTATTTAAAAATTCACAAGACCAGGATAAAAAAATCACAAGTGAACCTTCCAGCAATCAAAATATAAAATACTAGGGGTACTATAGTGTAAATCCTTTCGAATATTTCATTTTCGGTCCTTAGGGTGTTTGAAGTTGGCTTTATTCTACATTAATTCTTCGATTAGTCCGAATAGTCATCTGTGTAACCAATTAACCGAATTATTCAACGTATTGCTTTATTTTAGTAATAATTTCAATTTTTGAATAGTTTCAAATTTTTGGAAAAATCAAGATTTAATGAATGAAAGAAGGAAAAATGATTAAAGATATCTTTTTGAGATTAGTTTCTTTGGTTAAGTAACGTTAACTGATAGACTATATTTAGAATTAAAATTAATTAACTTTAATATTATTAGAGTGCTAGTGCTAGAGAAGCATCCAATAATCCTAAAGGTCCAGTAACCCAGGAAGGGAGGGATGAAAAAATTCTGCTACACCCTGACAAAATGTTAATGTAAAAAAAAATCGATGATGGATAAAAGATATCGCCCTTGATTTTGATGACAGTCTAATCTAAAAAAAAAAAAAAAAAAAAAAAAAAAAACTGATGATCATGGTATATTGATACAATTAATATAAAATTTAAATTTTAATAAAAAATTCCATATTCTCTTAATAATTATTTCCAGAAAAAAATTTTTAAGTTTCACACTATATAGGCTAATATCTGATAATTCTCCCTGTGATTAAAGTGAATAATGTCCAAACAAGCAACCCGCTCATCAGGGGAGCATCTCTGGTTGCCTTCTCGATAAGGAACAGGCGTTTGGTCTTTTATTCAATATTTTCAAATTATCAAATAACTTAGACTTTTAGAATAAAAAAATATCAATAAAAAAGATAAATCGTATTTTTCTTTCGTACTTTTTATGTCGAAATATACAAAATTTCTACCGATATTTCGGCTGCATCACACAGCCATCCTCAGCCAAGATAAAAAGATGTTGTCAGAGCTAGGGCTGCGCAAAATAATCGATTAGTCGATTATTCTCCGATTATTTTTCATAACCGATTATTGGAAATGGAAATTTTACTAGAGAAAAAAAAGGTTTCGATTATTTTTTCGTCTGCCCGGACCCAATAATCGGAATAATCGATAATCGATTATTTTTTCCATAATCGAACACCCCTAGTCAGCGGAGCAAGATTAATTATAAAATACACAAGCCCCTCTCTGAATTAAAGTTTTAAATTTCCCTCTCTAACTCCACTTCCTTTTAGTCTGGCCAATCAGCGCCCTGACAGGCACATACACACTACACACAGGAAGTCACTGGCTAGCGCTTGATATACGGTTAGTATAATTAATTATAGGTTAAACCTTTTAAAGCTGGAAAAGGTCACAAAAATAAAATAAAATAAACTTGTTCGGCTCATCAGTTACAAATAGGTTTGAAATATTATTTATTAAAAATATAAATACTGTACAACGTTTCGACTGCTTATTCCGCAGTCGTTTTCAAGTACTGTGCACTTGCTCCGACTCTAGAGAACTGAACACAGTTCTTGATAACGACTGCAGCATAAGCAGCCGAAACGTTGTACAGTATTTATATTTATAATAAATAATTAGTATAAAATATGGTTTATAATTAAAAACTCCCATAGTCTAATAATAATTGTAAAGTGGATAAATAAGTAAGCTCATAATAGAAATAGAATTAGAGGCCTAAAATTGCTAGATCAATTTATTTAACGTTAGGCCTACATATTTCTTTAAAAATAGATAAATAAAAAAAATATTAAATTGTAGGGAAAATTTATTTGTAAATTACTATTCAATAAGTGTTTTAATTAAATAAATATGTTAATAAAAAAAGTTGGAATTTTTTCTCTCTTGATTGGTTATGCAAATGGTTATCCAGAGATATGAAAACATCGAATCTTTTTCTAGTGAGACATCACTGTTATATTTAGTAAGATTAATTATCATAGATAATAGTAAATATTCGCATTCATGGATCAGGTCCAGAGCTCCAACTCCAACTCCACTCGGGAAAAGATTGATAATTTTTTTTTTTTTATAAATAGGGAAAGAAAAATACTAATGTATTAATATATTAGGGTGGACCGAAAAAACTCATTTTTTTATTTCGAAGTTGTAATAGCGAGGATAAGTGGCGAATTATATAGACAAAAAAAAAAGAAACAAATCGGTTGAGATCTTCCGATCGAGCATAGGCCCTAAAATTTGAGAAAATATGAATTAATAAACTTCAGGGATTTTTTAATATCTTTAATATACTTTTTTTTTTAAAGTAATATTTAAAGTATTTGTTTTTTAACATAAGAACATTGTGTTTTATTATGGTGTGAATACAAAAATTGAAGAAATCGCTAAAATGAAGTTTTTTTTTTTATATTTTGTCAAACATTAGGACCTATGCGCGACCGGAAGATGTCAACCGATTTTGATAATTTTTTTTTCTTTTGTTTGTCTATATAATCTTAACTTTTCCTCGCTATTTACAACTTCGAAATAAACAAAGAGTTTTTTCGGCCCACCCTACTGTATATACCAAATTTTCATTTTAAAATTATTATAAATTTTTTTTTTTATTTTTCTTTCATAACTTTTTTTTTGCCCTCGGGGCTTGGTGTAGGGTTTAGCGTGCTAACCTCGTATACCAAAAGTTGCAGGTTCGGGCCTCAGGCAGTCCGATGATTTTATTTAAGGCATTTGGATACCAAATGCCTGGACCCCCAATAGATATATTCATTAACAACGGTTATCGTAAAAGTCTTATATGGCCTAAGTTGCCGAAAAGACTGTGTGTATGTGTGTGTGAGTGTGAGTGTGAATGAGAAAAAAGTGTGAAGGTTTAAAAAAAAAAAAATAATTATTTTCCATTCTTTTTTTGTTAGAATTTGTTTTTTCTTCCGTCATTTTTAATCAAAAATGGAAATTTTGGGTTCTATAAGATTTCAAAAAAGTATTTTTGACCATTTTTTTAATTTTACTCACTTTTTATTATCTATACAAAATAGATAATAAGTTATCCCAAATTTTGAATAATACCAGTAATCAGACATCAAATAACTCAAATTTTTTTTTAACATACACTTTTTTACACTCACTCTCCCCATAGGCGTAGCCAGGGGGGTTCAAACCCCCCATGGGACCCAGGCCATGACTAGATATTTAAGCTCTATAAGGGTAAGAGAAAGTAAAATATAATAATTTATTCTAGCTAAAAAAAAAAAAAACAAAATGATTTATAAATACTTTAAAATAATCTTAAATTTTTCAAATTTTTGAAAAATTTTCTTGAACCCCCCATCAAAGATTTCTGGCTACGCCTATGACTCTCACATTTACACACACACATACACACAGTCTTTTCGGCAACTTAGGCCATTTAAGACTTAAATGATACTCGTAATTTATTAATATATATTTATTGGGGTCCAGGCATTCTTATTTAAGCCATTTGGTATCCAAATGAACTCAAAAGTTAAATCAATGAAAGAAATTTTTTTTTTTTTTTAAATAAAAATAATTATAGATTATATCGTGTTCATCTTGATTTATATATTTCTGTTATCAGAAAACGTTCACAAAAGATAATCTTAAAAATGATTCATTTAATAAGCTATCGATAAAATGTTTAGCAATTTCTAAGAAATCATGTATCAATCATTTTTCTTAAGAGATTAAGATTTTTTTTTTTTTAACTTTTAACGCCATAATTCAAATCAAATCGTTTTTGTATGGCTTGAACTCTCCCCATAAAAATCTTATTATTGTTGTTCATTAAAGTACGCCTTAATGGTTGAGGATTTTTTTTTTTTTTTGTTTTACATCTTGATCCATTAAAAAAACTGGAATTTGCATGAATTTGCCTAAAATTTTTAATTTATTGCTTACTTATAAGAGCTAGTGTTAAGAACAAGAACTTGATATGTAATTTGAAATAAGTGAGGGTGTTCTTTTTTCCCCTGGCTGTTCCATCATCCGCTTCCTTCAGCTTCTCTCCCCTTTTCTCACCCTTCCTCAAAAAAAAAAAAGTATACACCCATAGACCAAGGCTTTTTTCCCTTATTTTCTTATTAAAGCTTTTTTTTTTCCTTCAGCATTCGGCTATAGGCTAGTAATCAATGACTAAGTCTATGTTTAGAAGAAGCGCCAAATGCACGCCGTTGACGCCCTGTATATATTCCCGGCCAAAGCTGCCAAGCTTGCACTCTACTCCGCTCAAGTTCACATCTTACACATGGGTCCATACGAAACTAGAGGAAAAAAAATCTTTAGAAGATTTAAATATTTTATTAATCACTTGTATAATTTTGTAAAATATCTCACGGGAGGGAGAATTCATTGACAACCCACTCATTTTGAGTTAATCAGGAGCTCAAATGTAGTTAGTGAGAAGTAAATGGGCTTGTCATTGGCCGGTAAAGGCCGGTCGCGAGTGAGTGAGTGAGTGAGTAGGCCTTATATACATGCACATATGTAGAAGTCGACAGGGCCCCCCGAGGGCGTACACTCACTTCCTGCATGGGCCCCTTCTTCCTTCTTCTCAATTTCCACCCACCTCACTGATCCAATACACATTTTTTAGAGAAATTTATTATCCTGAGGTTTCCCAAATCAGCTGCCTGTAAAGTATTTTTTTCCCCTCACTGGTTTTTCTCCTCCTCCTCCTCCTCCCACTTCGCCTTGGGTCTCTCCTCCACTTCTTCTCCTCTGCCGAAAATCTAAGACTGAGTTTTAAGTTTCTAGCGACCTCCAAAATGTTTTTTGGCTCCTTCTCTCCTCTTCCCCCACTCAGCCACACAGACCATTCATCTCAACTCTCTTTATGTTCTGCTTTTTGACACCACATATGTCTCTATTTAATATTTTCAACTTGACGAATAAATAAGTTGATTTATTAACATTAGATAAATAATGATAATAAACAAATACTAAAGAATTCTCTTTATTTCAATGGATGCGAGTGAGGATAGAGCGCTTGGAAATCCGCGGCTGATATCATAAGGGCTGTAATTTCACTAGGGGGTGAATTCTTGACGATTTTTTCGTTATTGATTTTTTTATTCCCTTCTGCACAGTCTGTCCCTTCAACCAACCCCTCCCGCGACCCCTTCTTCGTTTAAAACTACCCCTCACATTCTCCCCTAAAAAAATCCACCCTCACTCGCCCTGTTAAAATCTTAATGTCTGCCTCCGCGCAGAAAAAAAAAGCCCTGGACCTCATCCCGATCAACGTTAATGCCTAAATTTTTCTTTGCCTTTCCGCCTTGAACATTAAAAGCAAAAAAATATCATACATATTAATTAAATATATATATAATTTGATTTTGATTCATGCAAATTAACTACTAGCAAGCAATAACTTGCAAACTTTAATTAATTATATTAATCAAATAATAAATATCGAATCGTTTTAATCTTAATTAAATCAGTTTAAATTTTCTCGGCTATACAAATAAAACGATCTGATGAGCAAGCATGATCACGCGAAATTTCTCCAAATTCCAATAAGTTGTATTTGCCCCACCTTAACTGTTCAGAGATGAGTCTCTTCACTACCAGCCATTCCTTAGTATATAAAATGTTTAGTTTATATCTCTTCATTTCAATATCCTTGTGATTTAAATTGCTCATATCGCCTTTTAAAAACTCACCTCATCCCATTTATATGCATATAACATAATATATATAACACCCTTTTAAACTTAAATAAAATTTATTTATTTCTCATATAAATTTTCAATGTTTAACAAAAGTTGAATCTTTTATTGATATTTTATTTTAATAATGATTTATTATTCATTTCAATAAATACAGACCCAAATTTAATTTTTTTTGCTTTTAACTATCTTCTTATTAAAGAGCAAAATAAATTATAGGCGTGTTTACCCATATTTATGTTTAATAAGTTAATTATAAATATCAGTAAATAATATGAAAAGTTTTAACTCAATCGATTTAATAGAAATTACATTTAATGAGTCGCTATATTAAATTAATTATTGCTTTTAAATTCTATTTTCAATTCATCTAGATAAATATTATTAAAATCAATCTAGATGATATTTTATTTATATTTTTTTTTATCGATAATTATATTAAACCAATTAAGGACTTTTCAATGGTATATGCTTAAAACTTGGTTAAATTTTATACCAGTATATTAAAAATTGTATTTATGAATAAATCAGGTCTATTCACTAAGAAAAAACGTTAACTTTTAACATCTGAAATTCATTTTAACCTCAAATTGCTATTCTATAAGAAATAACTTTAACCCCAAAGCGTTAACATTTAGTCAATAGTTTTAAAAATTAATGCCATATCTAGGAGGTGCCTTTAATATTTTAACGCCGTATTTAATTAATCAAAATGGAGTCTTTAACCTAAAAAGTTAGGTTATGATTTTGACAGTTTTGAGATAAAAGCAACATGTTAACGTCGCTTTGTTTAGAGAATAGCATTTTTTTTTTAACACAGGCCTACTAGATTGAAAAAATAACAAATCAAGTTAGTAATGCGCATGCGCGAGAGATTATCAAGGGATGTAAAAAACAAGCAGAAAACAGCTATCTTCATATGGATCCTTAACACCTGGTGCTAAAAAGTAAAATGTTAACATTGCTGTTGGTTTAGAGAATAGCATTTTTTCCCAACGCTGACGTTCCTCGGGCTTGGTGTAGGGGTTAGCGTGCTGGCCTTGTATACCAAGGGTCGCGGGTTCGGATCCCAGGCAGTCCGGTCTGATTTTATTGGATACCAAATGGCTTAAATAGAAATGCCTGGACCCCATATTCAATAACGATTATGGTGTAAAGTCTTATATGCCGAAAAGACTGTGCATGTGTATATGAGTGTGAGAGAGAAAAAAAAAACGCTGATGTTATTACTTAATCTTTTAACACACAATTTATGATGTTAAATTTTAACGTCTCTTTTTAGAGAATAGACCAGAATATCAATCAATCCATAGAATAAACTGTTTAAAATGATAATGATTAAAAAAAAAAAAATGTTTGTATTTCACTAAAGAGCATGATGTTTGCATTTTTAATTAAAAGAGATTATAATTATATAGTAGGCATATCTTATACACAATTTAGAAAGGGAAAATATATATCTAAGGGTACTGATTATTTTGAATTCCATTTCAAACACGATTCCATTCTCTTTTATTCTTATTCCACAATGAATATGATGCCATTTAAAATAAATATTATTTAAAAAAGGCTGCTGCTGCTTCTTACTGGTTGGTGATGAATTCCCGAAGCAGGTTGTTTGAGAAACGATCTTTCGTTGTCGTCTTGACTAATTCCTTAGATTTTTCCACATTCTAAGCCAACTGGTCTTTGTCAGGGCCGCTTCATAAAGCCAGCAGTCATTAGCTGGGGCCTCCGACTCCCCGACATTGTCCAAACAGAACTTCACCGTCGAAAATCAGCCTCTGCTTGGTTACAAAATGAAGGCCACAGCATGAGAGCAGAGCATTCAAAATCTCCATCACTACTAGTTATCTCTCTCACCAGTAGATCAGCCAAAAAAAAAAATCTTGTTTCAAAATTGTATTTAAAAAAGAATTAGTATAATTCTTAAAACAAATTAAATTTTTTTTTATTAAATTGAAGGTTTTAGTTTAAATAATAAAACAATAGAAGAAAATCAAAATAAGTTCAAAAACAAATAGGAAATGTCTTTATAAATTCAACCTAAGAATTTCAGCAAGATTTATTACTTTTTTTTTTATTAAAGAATCAAGGGCGGATCCAGAGGTGTTTCTCGGGGGGGGGGGGGGATCTGGTGTGACTCGTCGCACAACCCACTATTTTTTCTTAATTGAGGTAATTTAAAGGCGCATTCTGTACTTGTTTGCCAGAATATAAATACAAATCAAATTTTTAAGTATTAATTTTTAAAATTTTACATTAAAAATAAATTTTTTTTTTCAAATCTCGGGGGAGGGGGTAATTCCCCTTTACCCCCTTATCCCCCTTTAAAGAATAGCCCCTAGTCGAAAAATTATTTTGGATAGATAGATAGATGCCTGATTGAACAAAAAGGGAGAGGGAAAAAAATTTCACTCCGCCTCCCAGCGACATTATTATACCCATGGTATGTTTCACACCACACAACTTTCTCTTACCTTCGGTAATCGAATTTTAATCAAAATCGTTAGAGCGAATTTTGAGAAAATCGAAAAAAAAAAAAAAAAAAAAAAACTGAAAAAGTGCATCAGTAAAGTACTAGTACTTTTTGGCCGATTTTGTTCAAAAGCTTATTTTCACGCTTCAAGGAGGTACCAAACCTAAATATAAAATTTCAACCTCCTAGGTCTTTTCGTTTTTGAGTTATTTTGTTCACACACACACACACAAAGACAGACCATGTTACGAAAACCACTTTTTTGGGATCTCAAAACGTGTATATCCATCAAAATCTCGACATCGAATTTTTGACATGAATCCTATAATTTCTCTCTTTATATAAATTACATATATAGGTAAGAGAAATTAAAAAAATGTGGCATCGTTGAAATAAAAAAACTAGTCTTCTAATTCTTTAGATTAATCTCTGATTAATCAAATGAAGACTTTGCTCGAATAATCACTTAAACTTACTAGCAAATGTTCATTTAAATTAATTTCATTTGTTTTTTGAATGTACAGTGAGCGCCACAATTAAGTCCCCACCTGATAGCTTTAGCCTTAAATATATGGTAAATGGTGAAATAATTTTAATGACCGAAAAGGTAAAACTTAAAATCTGGTACATATGATTTTATTTTACCTTTTCAAATTTAAAATTATTTCACCGTTTAGCATATATTTAAGGCTAAAGCTATCAGGTGGGGACTTAATTGTGGCGCTCACTGTACCTGGTAATGTTTATATGTTGAAAATAAATTTAATAGTTTAACAAAAGAAAAAAAAAATAGATAGTGGTTGTCATTATTTGAGGCAATGACCATATAAAAGTTTACCAAATTGCAAAATATATCTATTTGTTTTCACTTTTTATTTTTTTGTTAATTTCAAAGAAAAAAAAAAATCTAACCTATATAGCCTACTAGTATTAAATTTAAATAAACATTCAATTCTTTAAGTGAACGGGTTCATAAAATAATACGTATTTTAATTAGAAATTTATTAAAACATTAGCAATGAATCAAGAATATTAATTTTATATCTCTCTCTATATATAAAATTAAAACTTTCAATTGAGTTTTAACTTATATATTTATTTATTTTTTTATTGGCGAGTTTATTTCTAACTCATTTATTTAATTCATTTCAAATGATTATTTTATTCAGTCCAGGGGATCCGCGCAAAGATCACCTCAAAAAAAAAAAAAATTCATTTTTATAAGACAAAAAACTTTTGCAATGATGTAAATTAATTATTTTTTTAATATTATTAATATAATGTATCATCTATTGCATTAATATTGAGACTAATGCCTGGTAGTTAGGCAGCCCAAATGGCACTCGCTCACTAAACTTTTTTTACTGATTAAAACAATCAGATAATTTATATTGAAATTTATATTTAAAAGATACATTATTTTTATTCTTTTGTTAAAAAGGGTTTGTCTGCTTTGAAAAGGGTATTTCTCACATAGGCAAGCTGCTATTTGGGCTGCCTACCTACCGGGCTTTGGTCTCTATATACTAAACAAATAAGCCTCAATACTATTGCAATAGATGGGGAGCATGTATTATCAATACATTATTGATATACACTTATTAACATTTATTTATTGTGTTTCCCAAACTGTGCGCCCTGGGGCGCCGCGGCTGTTCATTTGGGGCGCCGTGAAAATTTATAAAATATTTCAAAAAATAGTATTCGCTTTCCGCTATATAACGAAAAATTAGTCATGAGTTTTAAATATTTATTAAGTAAAATTGCAAACATCAGAGGTATAGATATATCAATGCGTATCTGAATTCAAAATGAAAAAAACTATTATTAGGAACATAAAGTTTCCCTGAGATTTGACATGGGGCGCCACCGAAAAATTCTCATATATTAAGGGCGCCGCAAATAGGAAAAAATTTTGGAACCCCTGGTATAATTCATTCACTTCATTATACCCTGGTATAATTCATTTTTCATCGCTTTATTTATTTATTTATTTTAAGTCTTTTTGGCATCTTAGGCCATATAGACTTTGAACAATACTTAGTATATGTTATTGTCGATATATTAGATCCAGGCCATAGGCGTAGCCAGAGATTTTTGATGGGGGGGGAGGGTTCAAGAAAATTCTTTCAAACATTTGAAAAATTTTTGTTATTTTTGTTTTTTAGCTCGAGTAAATTATTATATTTTACTTTCTCTTACCCTATATGAAATATAATTTGTATTATAGAGGTTAAATATCTAGTTATGGCTTGGGTCCCCCATGGAGGGGATTTGAACCCCCCCCCCCCCCCCGGCTACGCCTATGATCCAGGCATTTTTAATAAAAAATTATAAATAAATAAAGTGGCTCTAGAGTTCCATTCAAAAATCCTCCTGACACAAGTAAAGCTTTGATAATATTAGGGAACTTGCATAATAAAATTCATATAGGCCTTATTATTGTCAATCAAACTCTTGTTCCAAGATAGCGTTTAACTAATACTAATTAATAAGTTTTTTATTTTTTAATTAAGGTATTTTTGGCATCGAAGGCCATTTAGACCCAATCCCTATTTATTGCAAACGATTCAATTCAACGCTTGGGACGGAAAGCTAACCCGGCTTAGGCACGAGAAGCTAGTGTCTTCTCTCTGAGCCACGGGCTCTATAAGTTTTACTCTATTAAAAAAAAATACGCCTGCAGAGCAAAAATTTCTTTGATAAAAACACCTATAAAATGACTTTTTGTGTTTAATCTTACTCATATCTTATCGAAGGTCCCTTTGCCCGAAATTCCCTTGATAAGAAAAGCGTAAGTTTCCTTTTGATATTTATTTGGATTCCAACTCAATAGTTTATAAAATTTTGCCTATTCTAGAACGTAACAATTGGAAAAGGGAGCTCAAAGAGTTTTTCCTACTTACAAAAAGCCAAAGTTTCGGCTCACTTTTTTTTACAAATATAAATAAAATATTACTATTATCTATCAAATTAGAAACCTATAATTTTTTATTTTCTTCTTATCTTGCTTCAAACACGGAAATTCTTCCTTTATTTTATCTGCCAGGTGCTTAAAAAAAAGACAACTAGAATGTCTAAGAGAAAACATAGAGCTAAAAGAACTGATTATTTAGACTTGTTTAAATAAATAGACAAATAATTTTTTTTTTTTTAATTACTATCTAGCATATCAGTAGATAATATGTATATCTGTAAGTAATTTTAATAAGTAAAGTAGGTTGTAATTTAGATCAGTGAGTGAAAGGCTGCAAATAGGAGACACTTGTGTGTGTTATCGTTTACCGCCTGAAGCCTCAGTGAAGGGGTCTTTGACTACTTGGCCATATCAGTCTGGGCAAACTGCCTTCAGCTCTCATTTTTAATTCTCTTTTAGAGCTCTTGTTTGATTTAGAGATATTTTCAACCTATATATAAATTTAGATGGAATTGAAATAAAAATAACATCATGTCAAATATATATTAGCCTTTTGGTTTTAATATATTATTAATTGATTGACTAAATCCGCCTCTACTTTCTCAAAGAAGTCTTGTCTTCTTTTTTTTTTAACTCTCACTTTTTAGTATGAAATCGATTTTTTATTGTTAAATCTGATTGAACAAATCTTGATTAATCTTATAATAAGGATTTATATAATAATGCAAGTCTTTAAAAAATAAGATGTTAAATAGCTGATGAATTTCATGAACTCGAAAAATATTTTTTTATTTTTGTCTTTTAGATTTATAATTTTTACTTTTTTTCTGTATTTAAATGAGCCGATAATTTTGAAAATCGTGCAAATCCACTTTTCTTTAAAATAAGATTTTGAAGATCCTGCGTTTCAATAGATTTAAAAATATTGCCAAGTTCTAGCAGCCAAATTATGCCAATTTTGTAGTTAGAAATGGAATTTTATTATCCATTTCATCTAAAGAACAAGTAGATTTTTTCCTACCCAAATGAAAGGAATTTTTTCTTAAACTCCTTTTTTTGAATCTAACTTAGTCATTTAGACCACGTTTATATTTTTTAAAATTAGTTGCTATCCATTTTAATTCAGAAAATTTTCAACCCTCAAGGCGCAAAGCGAATTCTGATCCCGATGATTTGTTTTTTAGTCTTTTCGACATCTTAGGCCATATAGACTTTTAACGATACTTAATATTATAATTACGAATATATAGTGGGAGGTCCAGGCTTATTTATACCTCCAAATGATTTAAATAAATTCATCGGACTGCCTGGGATCCGGGAGGCTTATTTTCAAAGTTATTCAATTGTCGGACGCGTTTATTTTAAACAATGCAACTCTATTCTTGAGTCATTTTTATAACAATTAAATATTCTTCTCCTTTATTGAATTGTTTATTCAATATTCAAGAGGGAAAAAAAAAACAGAAAACTGTCGTGAATTCATTAGATGGGTCCCGGTCTTCACAACTAGAGTTATAAAAAAATAAACATTTCCAAAAAACAAGCAAATTACATAAAAAAATTAAAGGCAAAATGAATTTACTAATAAGAACCACTTGCAAAAAGAAAAACTATAGCCCTACTAATTTTTTTGCTAAAATTTCTCATTTGCATAATAAACACTTCTAAAATACAATTTTTGGGTCTAGACAAAATAATTATATTAATATAAAAATGAATTATACATAAATACTGTATTTGTCTCTCAAGGGAAAAAATTTTTGGACTCTATTTTCTTTTTTTTTTAATAATTTTTTTTTTTTAAATTGAGTTCATACTTTTACTTTGGTTGTTATGCCAACCAATTAGCATTATCATAAAGTTTGATTGATATAACATTAATAACATCATAGAGAAGAAATGACTAAGATGGTTCACAGTAACTAAAGAATTATTATGGTCCCGGGTTTGCTTTCCGTCCCAAGCGAGAAAAATTTATTTCAATTGAAATGGCCACCAATCATTTGAAATAAATAGGGTTGGGGTCTAAATTGCCTTAGATGCCGAAAAAAGACCTTAAACAAATTTAAAAAAAAGTAATTTAAATGAAATGTTTTTAAAATTACAGGTTATTTGGGTTGCCTATTTTCAGGATTTTCAATGTTTTTTCATCTTTATTTAAAAGATTTGAAATATGATTAGGCTTTTCCTGAATTTTTCTTTCTGTTTATATATTTGAGAGAAAAGTGAAGCAAAAAATATAAAATGTTTTAATTATTAATGAAATTTTTAATTAATTTATTTATTTAGATTAGTATTTTCCAGACAAAGATTTAATTTGAATTTTTTTGTTTGTTTGTTTTAGATGTTTGGCTCCAAAGCAGAATTGCAACTCCATACGCAGCTCCATATGCGTGAGGCAAAGCCATACAAGTGTTCCCAATGCAGCAAAGCGTTCGCCAACAGTTCGTATCTCTCGCAGCACACACGAATCCATCTGGGCATCAAACCTTACCGGTGCGAGATATGCCAACGCAAATTCACTCAACTCTCTCATCTCCAGCAACATATTCGTACGCACACCGGCGATAAACCTTACAAATGTAGACATCCCGGGTGTAACAAGGCGTTCAGTCAGTTGTCTAATCTTCAATCGCATAGCCGTTGCCATCAAACAGACAAACCATATAAGTGTAATTCGTGTTATAAGTGTTTTTCCGATGAACCATCTTTATTAGAGCACATCCCAAAACATAAAGAGTCCAAACACCTCAAGACGCATATTTGTCAATATTGTGGAAAAAGTTATACTCAAGAGACTTATTTGTCAAAACATATGCAAAAACATGCAGAACGAACAGATAAACGACCGCCGATTTTAGGCCGCCCAGGAGGTCCTGCAGGTGCGGGTGCAGCAGGCCCTGGTGGTGGCAGTGGGGGAAATCCTCCAGGTGGACCAGGTACCAATGGTGCACCGCCTCCTCATCCAGCCGGAGCGCCGCAAGACGGACATTATTGGAAAGAAATGGATCTCCAAGATAGCTGTGTGCCACCTCAACCACATAGTCAACAAGAAATTCATCATCGATTACTTGAACATGGCGAAGATTTAGTAGTACGCACCCCCTCAAGTACTCCCTCTAGCACTCCTCATCTTGTATATGATAATCAGAGTAGTCTTGCTAATCTTATTAATTCATCCACTATAAAAACATCAACAACATCAACCTCAGCGTTTACGCCAATTCAATCAATGGGTGTAGGAATTCCACCTGGGCCACATCACTTAAATCATCTCAATCATCATCAGTTATCTATGGCAAGTCCGGGTTCAAGGTCCTATCTTCCTTATGAATCTGCGATCTCTTTCCCAAGTGCTGCAGCAGCGGCAGCTGCCAAAGTAGTCTCTTCAGGTGGCCATGGAGGTCAACTTGCAGGCTTGGGACCCACAACAATGGATCCTCCAAAAACCTCCGTCGGAAATAGTTTTCCTAATCAGCTAATATCGTTACATCAGATAAGAAATTATCAACCAGCAAGTGCAAGCCTAATGGCATCAGAACATTTACTCGGCCTCAAAGACAAGCAATAATAGTGCTCCGAGTCTAGTGCCAGCCCACCTTATAGTATCTTTAATTTTTTAAATAATGCTCAATAGTTAATTGTTGGTGTGTTTCTCAGTGTCTGCAAGTGCACAATTCCTCCAGGATATTGGTGCGCAAAATCGTTTGCGTGTGTCATTCACTCCCTCAGGGGGATTTTCTAAATCATCCATTAAATTTAGATCATAACCGTCCAAATTGAATTATTTTATTCATTTTTTCCATTATGTATAATTATTATTATTATTTATCATAAAAGATTTACATTATTATTTAATTTTGGAGTATTTAGAAAATCCCCCCCATCCTTGTGTTTTTTATTTCTCTTTTTTTATTTTTTTAAAACTTATTGGGATAAAATAAAATCAGTACTTAAATTCGCTGTGATATCTTAATATAATGGCGTTTACTTGTGCAAGTGTGTGAACGAATGTTTAAAAAAAAAAAAAAAAACATTAAATTAGCAATAAGTAAAGAAATGTTAGAATTTTGTGGTAGAGGATTTGGCACTAGGCATCTTAAATTTAGAAGTTTTACTCTTCAAATAATCAATCTTGAAATACGAAAAAACAAAAAAACCAAACAAAAAAAAAAAAAGAAAGAAAAATTTAAATTTATATAAGACTGTGATATTTTATAAGTGAAAAGAACAAAATGCAAATGTAAATGTCATTCTGCAAAAAAAAAAAAAAAAAAAAAAAAAGGGGATTTTCAACATCTATTCCAACACATTTTTTGATTAAAAATAACTGTTTAGCTTCAAAATTATAAATTATTCACCGATATTACGTTTTTTGAATAGGTTTGGTATATTTGGGGGCAGTTTGCGATTTGGGCCGCCTGCCGACAGTCCGCGACCCATTCAGCAAAGACCCAGCCCGGGCTCTCCGAAATTTATCAAACAATCTTGTTGTAACGGAATAATAAGAAATAAAAGATATTTTGTGTCCAATTTTCTAAAAAAAATAAAAATAAAACTTAAAAAAATTCTCCGAATTTTTTAAACGTAACATTATTAAAAAAAATTTTAATTATCTTAAAATCCTATCACCTGTGTTATCTCAAAATTCTGACCAAACTTATACAAACACACACACACACATACACAATAATTCAGATTTAATCTCATACTGCACCAAAAAATGTATATTATTTGGAATATGAATAATATTTACAAATTTATTCTACTGTATGTAGCAAGTTGCTTGTTATTAATAAATAACCAAATTTTGGTCTCTCTACTCTATTGTCAGAATCTTTGAGTTATCACCTTTTATCGCATTAGATCTAGAGCGATAAATATTTAAAATCAATTTAACTTAATGTGATAAGATATGACCAAAAAATTGGCCATAAGTAAAATCTTTTATTAAAATACATAAAAAAGGGTGTGTTATGTGTATGTACTGTACAAAGACTTATTCAATGTGGACTTCGTATTATCTACAAGTCTATTTATAATTTAAGTTAGTTTTGAAATATCATTTTTAGAAATTAAAAAAATAAAACAAAAAAAAATAAAAAATAATAGTGTGTGTTAGATTTTTTTAAATATAATATGGATTGTACAAATTTAAATTAAATTCTATATTTCCACGTTTTAAATTCTTTTATATATAAATATATAAATAAATATATTTAAATATTCTTGGCAAAGTAGAGCTGTGTAGATATGGGTGGAAATATTATTAAAAGAAAAAAAAATGAACTATATTTGCCGCGTATTACAATATATATATATATCGAACTCTACAGAGCTAGAGGTATTTAAAATGCGATATTTCTTTCTCTTTATAAATTAAAATGCAAAATACTCGACACAACTTTAAAGAGAGCTTTCTGTACAGTTATCTATATATAAATGTAATACAAATAATTATTCTCTTCTCAAAAAAAAAAAAAAAAGTAAAAATTAAAAAAAAAAAAAACAGAGATTTGTACAGTTAAAAAAAAAATAAATAAAACTGCTCATGAGCAGTAAAGAAAAAACTTATTTGATTAAATTTATTAGCTTTTATTTATATTCTAACTAAATAATGTTGTATGAAAATCTATCTCTATATACAGTATACAATGTCAAATTAAATGTGTATAATGAGACTAAATGTCATTTCTTTTCTCCAAATGAATGGCGGCATTGCATTTCCTTAATAAAAAGGAATTATTTGTTTCTAATTTTTCCCATTCTAATTCCTGGTTATTAATTATTATGTTAGATAATAGAACATTTTGTATGTTTGAAACATTACTTAAAAAAAAAAAAAAAACAATCATTTTTTTATATATAAATATATATAATTTTGTTTTTATGTTTAATTGTTGTAATACACGATGCTATTATAATTATATTATTATTATTATTAATATTATTATTATTATTATTATTATTGCTACTATTGATAATAAAATAATTCTCAAATTTAATTTTTATTATTTTATTTAAAAATGTTTTTAAAAATTTCAGGCTTATTTAAAAATGCAGGTAGCATGATGCAGGTGTTTATTTATTTAAAAAAAGTGGTTTATGTACACGCGTTAAAAGTTATACTTCTTTGGAGTATGAAAAAAATTTAAAATAATAAAAATGCTGGAATGATCGAAGATAAATATTAAAATCAAACAACAATCAAAAAGGTTTCAAAGATTTTATTAACGTAACAAGTGACTAGTTCTTTTTCTTTCGATATTAGCTCTTTGTTCATGGTTCTTTCGGTCTTCCATTCGTTCTTTTTATTTTATTTTCAAACAAAGAGCGCCAGAGAGCGCTGGTGTTCTTTTTATTTTATTTTTTAAACAAAATACATTTTGGTCCCTTTAGATAAAAAAATATTATTAAATTATTAATTAATAAATTTAATTAATAATTTAATTTTTGGATTTGAAAATAACAACACGTTTTATCAAATATAACTTCATCATATCGTTTTCACAAATTCACTCTCATCAATCTCATCAAAACGCGCCAAAAGAAGTATAACTTCAATAAAAAAACATGAAACAGTATTCAGAATAATTCTTTAACATACATATAATGGTAAATGCAAATTTAATTATTTATTTTGTATGAACCAAAATTGCATCTATCTAAGCAACAATAAGAGTTTATCCTCCTGAAGATGGGATCGATGTGATCCCGAAACGTCGACGATAATTAAATAGAGTTTCTTTATCACTTGCTGGCCGCCATACATCTTCCTAATCCTATTAATTAAGACTCAGCCATCGAAATTCTTCTACTTAAAAATATTTTTCTCAAATCTTAGGGGACGGGGGGTAATTACACCCTTTACCCCCCCCCCCCCCCCCTCTGTATCCGCCTTTGCTTGCGATCCATTTTTTTTAATGTAGTAAAAGAGAAAAAATAATGCATTAAAATGCTGATAAAATTAACCCTCTGCCCTCGTATTTATATTAGAAAAGGTACCAGTCGTAACTAGCCTTTGAGGGCGGGGGGGGGGGGGAAGCTCAACTGGGGCGCCGTTTTTCGTTCGAGCTTTTTTTTTTTAGTAGGCTCAACTCCAGTAGCGTAACCAGTTGGGGCGAAGGGGGGCCTCAGACGGACCAAGCCTTTGGCGCCCCACGATACCGACATAGGCGCCCTAGTATCCGGCTTTTTTAAAATTCATTTTATATCACCGGAGAAAAATTACAGAAAAAAAAAAAAAGCTAGAACGAAAAACTGCGCCCAGTAGAGCTTCACCCTACCCCCTCACCCCGCCCTCAAAGGATAGTTACGCCGCTGGTCAACTCGGAATTTTTTTTTTTTTTTATTTTATATTCTATCAAAATGAAAACATTTTCTGGGAATACACGTATATCTCTAAAGATATTTATTTAAACAATTTTAAAGTTCAAAAACCAACTTTATTTTTGAAACATTAATATATCAAAATTTTATAAGTGTTTCTGTTCGAATTTAAAAAAATTCTAAAGCAAGCTTTGAATGAAAAAACCAAATATCATATTTACATGATCAACAAATTGTAAAATTCAAATTAAAAATCTATTTTCCCCAAAATGGGGATCTGAGGTTCTTAGAGGACGAATTTCAAAAAAACCCCTAAACCTCTTTTTCATGTAAGTGAAAAAAAAAATCAAATGGTTATTCTAAAATCGACCTAATCAAAATGATTTACGAAAAGGATCATTTGGGGCTCTTGGAATTGGAATTTCGAAAAATCGCTTCTTAAATGAAGCCTAGGTATTTGGGATGAAGAAAAGAAGGCCGCCAAATGTCCTCAAGAACTACGAAATACTAGTATAGGCCCACTACGTAATATAAATAAAAGTTTAAAAAATCGATAGCGTTGACTACCATAGAAAAAAATTATCATTTTACATGTTATGTAGTTTAGACTTTTTTCTTTTTATTTTTAATAGTATATCAATAAAACAAAATTAATTTTGTTGCCTATTGAAAAGAGAAGTCATTGTATAATTATTGTTATCTAATTTTCATTTGAAACAATTCGAAATAATTTTGTTAATTTATCTTTTCATCCATATAAAAAAAAAAGATTTCTTTCAAATTGGGGTTACGAAATAAATATAAGTTAAGATAGACATCAACCTCGAATGAAGAAAGAGATATTCCAGTTATGAAAAGAATTTCGTTTACATCAACAATGAAATATATCATTTGCTATTTCCAAAACTTTCTCTATGATTTTTTTTTATGATTCATAAAACTCTACTTTTTTCTCTAATACACCTTTAGTTTTAGTGTTAGTACGAACAAAGACATGAGTATGCTTATAAATAGTTTCCCCTATACTATAATCTAGCTGTGAAGCAAAGAACTTCCAAAAAAAGGTGAGAAATAAGTAGGATAAATTAAAAGTCACAGTAACTATGTTTTTTTTCTTTATTTTTTTCAAACCCTCATCAGAGGACTTTCTTTTGACTGAACCCCACCCTCGAAGATGTTCGGTTAGACGACCGAAACGTCGCTGTAGTTTTGAATAAAATAAAGAAAAAAAAACATAGCCTCTGTGTCTTTTATTTTAATGCCGACATTTCGGTCAGATTTGCGATCATCCTCAGGGCTACAATAAATAACAGAAAGGTACGAGTGAGTATACAGTCAGATTTTGTATACTTGCATCGCGCACAACTTCAATTGTGAAATTGTAGCCTTGAGGATTGTCGAAAATCTAACCGAAACGGCTTGAAGTGTCTAATAAACGCAATAAAAATAATTACTTTCGCTCTTTCTTTATTCCTTACTATAATAAATTTATAGTGAAAGCGATTAGTCGACTAGAGAGTAATCAAGCTCAGAGGCCTACCGAGAGGGGGGGGGGGTCCGCCCAAGGCCCCGAGCCGGCATAGGCCCCTAAATATTTGTCTTTGACAGGTCCCGAGACCCTCGGGGTTCAGGATTATACAGTATTTTAAAAATATTTTTGTGTATGGAGGAGGGGGATATTTAAAAATGAGTTCACCCCCCCCCCCGAAAAAATTCAATATACACCTCTGGTACTTTTTAGTCTAGCCATACGTGGACTAGATGGTGATTGGTCGAAAGTAAAATTCGCCATGATGTTTCCAAACATGCCTATATAAAATATATAAAAATATTTTTTTTTTCTCCTAATTTAAAATAGTGAGTAAAACTTTAAAATACTCATTAAATGAAATATTTGACAAAAAGTTTTAATTGTAATAATTGTCATAAATTATCATGGATAATTAATTTAAAACACAAGCCTGGCATAAGCTTCCTAACTTGACGATTATATGAAAAATAAAGTCGGACTAAGCCGAGCGCACAACTTTGCCCATCCACTATTCAAGAAAAAAATATTTGTCCCCCCCCTAGAGCCCCTCCTAATGGTCCGATGTTATACATATTATATATCATTTTACTCGGGACAAAGTCTGGTTTCTGAATATATAAAAAAAATTATAGGTTATGTAAGAAAAAAATATTTGTCCACCCCCCCCCTAGAGCCCCCCTGATGGTCCGATGTATGATGTTTCCAAACATGCCTGACATACAAGTCTGTTTCTAATATATAAAAAAATTATAGGTTATGTAAGAAAAAATATTTGTCCACCCCCCCTAGAGCCCCCCCTGATGGTCCGATGTATACCAAAAGCTTTCCAGTTGTTGGTCTCTACACCTAGTTTATCTGTGCAAAATTTCAAAACAATTGAATGAATAGTTTTTGAATTTTCGTTGACGAAAAAAATTATCACAGACAGACACACAGAGACATCATTCCAAAAAGTATTTAAATTGATTCAGGGGACCTGAAAACGCATTTTGGCAGCTTCAGAAAAATTTTTTTTTTTTCGTTCTTAATTTACCTGCCCAACCTACGGTTGATGGGCAAAGTTAATAATAAGAAAATTAGATTTCTAATCACCTATAAATTTTATCCAATTATAACCGCCTAACAAAAAACAAACAAAATTAAAATTTAAATATATTCATTTAAGGTTGTTCGGACATTAAAGCACTTTGGTAGATTAAAGCTAATTTTTTAATATGTTATTAATCACTATCAAATACGTATAAAATAAAATTTTGAAGCAGATCTGACACAGGGTTATCGTGTAATTAATTTTTAAAAAATTGAAATTTAACATGTAGCCTATGGGGAATAACGACGAAACGCACACATATCGAATTATATAGGCATCTGTGCAAATGATACAAAAACAAAAAAACTTACATTTTATTAATTCACTTCCGAGGAATACTTTAAAAATAAAACCAAAAGTTTCTGCCGACCGCTTTTAAAGATATTTTAACAAGAAAGTCAAAAAATTCTCCAAAATGACAGTCGCTAATATTTAAAAATAATGAATTCTCGAGAGTCAGACCAGCCTGGCAACGTCGCATAGCATAAGTGTCTTATCTCTATGTCAGATACATTTTTTTTCAATTTTACAATATTTTTCTCGCAAATCGTCCATTGTGTTTAAACTGATTTGCATTAAACATTGTAATATATTAAATAAAATAAAATTTAAGGCGTTTAAGATTTAAAATAGATAGTTGATGAATGCAATGTTGCCAGTTCTATATTACGTGAAATACTGCTCGAGTCAAAAGTCATTCATTTATTATTTTTGGTAATTAAATTATTAACTTAATACAATTATAAACTATGATAGGTCACGACTAAATTATAATAAGGAATTTTGGCATTCAAATTTTTAATTTTATTTAAAAAAAAATTTAGATTCTATTATGACTTACGATGTACTATCCGAACAACCTTAAATAAATTGTGGAGTATTAAAAATAGGAAAGACACTTTGATACTCTTTGATTACTTCTCAGATTGAGGCACCATCAAGCGGCGAAAGTTCGAACTAAAGAACAAGCTTGTTGTTGTATGATTTGATTTTCTTATGGACGTGACATTCAAGTTCCAAGAATACTTTGGTTCCAAGAAAAATGGATATTCTTAGAAATCTAATTTAATAACGAATTAAAATGATATAACACATTTATATAATAAAAAAAATAAGAAATAGGATTTTGATCAAATACAAATTTATATGGTAGAAAATTTTAGGATACACAATTTTACAAGAGAATAGAGAGAGTGATGCTAATTAAAATAAATATAAATACCATTAATAATAATCCTGAGTCGACCCCGCAGTGCGAGACAGAGACGAAGAAAGGTGACGACCATTAAAATTAATAATCCATTATCCAAGAGCACTAATTAAAACACTGATGAACACTAATAATCACAAAATAAAAAAAAAAACTTTTTAATAAAAAACGCGAATATCCAGTGAATAAATGGCGCGTGAAAAGCCAACTGCCTCCAAACATGGCTTGCTTCCCTTTCTCCTTTAAAAATGGAGGGGGGATTCAAAAAGGAGTGGGGAGATGCAGGTGGCGCGTAGTTTGAAGGCATTTTTTTTTAATCTGGATACAGCACACAAATTTCTGTTGAAAGTCTCGGTAGTATGGTACATTAGAATCAGGGAGGGATTAGAATTCATATGTAAAATTTATAAACATCTGGCAAAAACTGAAAAAATTAGATTAAAAAAAAAATTTGTCCCGGGGTCTTCGGGGTTCAGAGATATACGGTATTTTAAAAATATTTTTGTGTATGGGGATGGTGTAAATGTGCCTGGAGAATTTATATCGTAATATTTATATGTGTATGTATTTATATTTTATGTAAATAATAATAATTTTAAATTTATTTTGCATCTTGTTTGGCGCGATTAAATAAATCAAACGAGCACGTGTGAACAAGGATTATATAGTTCCCAAAAATCTCACAAGATGACAGCACAAAAGGAAAATAAAAATTACTTTATAAATATATTGAAATAATTCTTCTTTTTAAATAACAATTAATTAAACATTCGATTTTTTTGTTAAAGAAATGTATATTTTTTCTATTGTGATAAGATAAAAGCGAGAAATTAAACCAAAAATTATTTAAATTTATTAATTTTTTTTTTTATTTAATGTCGGGGTCCATTTAGACTACATTCCAATTTATTTTAATTGTAGCCAATTCAATTTAAAATGTATTAAATATATATTATGTGTGTTATCAAAAAATAGCAGACAAGCAGTTTTTCTTAAAAAAAAATAATATCGATCTAAAACCAAATTTTATATACACTAGCGCTCTCTCATAGCAGATTCTTCAACTATAGAAGCCTCGTTTACAAGTGCAAATAATTCAAAATTTTAACAAAAAATCCTTTTGTACATTATTATAATTGCAAATTAAATTTTTTAAAAATTTGATATTAATTTATTTTTATATTATAATAATTAAAATAACTATTATAGTCTAAATTTAAAATTTCTAAATTTTTTACCCGTATAATTAGCGCGCCAAAAAAATTAGAATTTTGACAGAAGCAAATACAAAAGAATTTTTTTTTTATAATTTCTTGTCATTCATCTGTTTTCATTTCATTTTGTTTCTTTCAATTTTTATCCTTAAATATTAATAAATATTCTATTATTAAATAAATACTTTATTTTCTAATATGTAAATAATGTTTGACTCAAAAGATGATTTTGTTTTAGAAGATGTGAGTATTTTTTAATATTCATCTCAAATTATTAAAAAAAAAAAAACAATTTTATTTTCTTCTAGGATTTCTTACAAGATGTTGTGTCAAAAGAGGCACACACTTCAAAAGTTGATTTTTCTTTTTCCTTACATAAAAAGCCGAAATTATCTGACCATTCACAAAGATTAGTTGACTTAATTGAAAGCCAAACACAAAAGAAAGATGTGAGAGATTTATTTGAGGATGATTCCACTCCTGAATTTTCCATCAAAAGTTTACAATATACAGAATTAAGCAAATTAAAGCCATCAAATAGAATTCCTCAATTAAATTCTAATATTAATGAACCTTCTTCTACTTGCACTTCAATCAGAAGAAACTCTTCTTCTTTTGACAGTAAATATTAACATTTTTGTATTTTATTCGGTAAACATAATTCTTAAGAGAAATTTTTCCAGAGCCCCTGACATCACCATCCGATCATCAAGTCTCTGGATCTTCTAATGCAGAATTATTAATTGAGAGAAAGTTCCCAGGACCTGCGGGTTTAATACATTTGAAGGTATATTTATTTTTTCTCTAGTAATAATAATATTGGATATTAGCAAAAAAAGGAACATTTTGTTATTATATCAAAAGATAATAATCATGAACTAAGTCATTTGTAATACTAATCACTTGTTTTTCGCATGACATGTATCCCTTTTTAAACTTTGAATGTTTCAAATATAAAAAATGGGCCCCAATTTAAAATAAAATTTATAAATAAATCTAAATTAGAAATTGGTTTTCTCAATAGAAGGCGTTAAAGTTGATATTCAAGTTTGAACTCTTTTAGATCAGAATATAAAAAATGTAAATGACAGAAAATATGTTCTCGATTCGAAACTAAATTAGTAGCCACCTAATTCTTCCAGGAAATAGCACACATTTTCCATATTTGTCCCAGTAGAATATAAATAGATTTCCTATATATATATACCAATCCCATGCTCTTGAAAATGGCTCCAAAAGAAGAGCCGAAACGTCGAGTAAATCTCAACATCATACGCGACTTTACCCGAGAAAACTTATCTTCGCATATATATATATATATATATATATATATATATATAATATAATAATATGTATGTTCTGCAAGGTTTCCTTGGCAGGGGTAATGTGGGGGCAACATTTCGGGTTAAGCTGAGTTAAATGTTGGAGGCATTTTCAAGAGAGTTGGGTTCTTGAAGTAAGGTTTGGTGATTTGTTTATGAATCAGCAGTCTTGCTAAAAGGAGGGCCGAAATTGAGTTATTAATAATATCAACAACTGGCCAAACAAAAATTAGATGCAGCTTTATCCGAGGAATTTTATCTTTCCATATATTTACAGTATATATATATGTCTATTAGGGTGACCCTTATTTTGAAAAAGGTGGAATTTTATCGACCTCCACCTGGAAATTGGTTTAGAATTGATCAAAAAAATGACCCCTGAATTTTTTCAGATTTTTCCAAGCAAAATAACCCGTGCTTAAAAGGGCTCTTCTGACAATAATAGACTTTCGATCGTTACTTTTAGAAATTTCTTTGTAAAATTATGAAACTTGGTATACTTACGTTTTAGGGGTCGATATGCTCGAATTTGCTGACAAAAATTCATTTCATATAACAGTTTTTTTAAATATTGTTATATATATGTGTTTTTGAAAGGAAATTCGAGCCCAGCAACCCCAAAAACGTAAGTGTACTAAGTTTCATGAAATTTCTAAAAGTAATGTTCGAAAGTCTATTATTGTCAGAAAACCCGTATTAAATTTCAACTGCTTATTTATTTTGCTTCTGAAAAAATTCAGAACTCATTTTTTAGACATTCTAAACCAATTTTGTCGTGGAGGTTGATAAAATTCCACCTTTTTCAAAACAAGGACTACCCTAATTTATAAATATATATATAAAACATCCACTAACCAAACCAATAACACCTCGACTTGGGGAGGCAGATTGAGACCCCGTAGCCAACACAAACACAATTACACACACCCAACCTTCCTCCAGCCCTCAGAGACCAAACCACTCCTCTGAGGCATCCACCAAATTGACCTGGAGACCAGCAAGACTGCGACCCCGTAAACAAACTAACTCAACAAGTCCCCCCTAATCCCACACTCTTGAAAATGGCTCCAAAAGGAGAGCCGAAACGTCGAGTAAATCTCAACATCACACGCGACTCAACCCGAGAAAACTTAACTTCATCGCATATATATATATATATATATATATATATATATGTTTCAGAAGGTTTCTTCACATATATACACATTTTCTAGAAACGGTCAATTCATTGCTTAAATTATAACGATATTTGTAGAAAATATTAATTAAAATAAAACAAATTTTGTTTTTGAAAATTTTGCAAATATCCTATTAATATATATACAAATACATGGTCCCTTTAGCCAAACCTCTCATTAATAAAATGAATCTGAATTTTTTACAGAATAAAGTAGAAGAATCTCCGAAAAAAGAGAAAGAAGACGATGTAAGTATTTTATAATATTTTTAAAAAAGAAATATATTTTTTTAAATAGAATATCTTAATTTTTTTTCTAGAGTGATTTATTAATTTCTCAATCGATCCTAAGAGCGAATCAAGAAGCCACCTGGCAAGAAATGATCAAAGAATATGGTGCTTTATCTTTAAAAGATTTTTCGATAGCCAGTTCAAAACATAAAGCCTTTACAAAAAAATTATATGATCAAAAATTACCATTTCTAGCAATTTTAATTAAAAGTATCGATACCAGCTCAAATGATCATCGAGTACATTTATATGATTCTACGGGTAATTTCAACTTATACATATAGAATATAAGATACTAGCACTCTACTTTGCTTTATGAAAAAAAATTGTCTTTTATTATTTTTCGATGTAGTAAAATGACTGTAGGATTTGATGAGAAATGGAAGAGGAGGAGGAGCCTCTGATTAATAAAAAATCCTTTTATATTAAAAAGAAGCTCTTTCATTGGCTGACTCCTCCTCTTCCATTTATTTAATGAAGCAATGTTTATACTACATTTACAATGAGGGACAATATTAAGTCCCACCCATGCGTTTTCTAATTGTGATTATTTCATTGTTTTTAAAAAAAATATTATATATTTTTTAATGGAAACTTTCATGGTTCAAACCTAGAAAATTTCCAATAAACATTTTCATTTTATTTTATAAAAACAATGAAATAATCACAAGTAGAAAACGCATTGGTGGAATTTAATATTGACCCTCACTGTACAATAAGGGACATTATTAAATTCCGCCTCATGCGTTTTGTCTTGATCAGCGAGTGCAATGATTATGATCGATCGAGTTTCATGATTAGTTCATTATTTTATAAAAGATGAAAATCTTAATTTGAATTTTCTTCTAGGTTTGATTCACAAAAAAATAAAACAATGAAATAATCACATGAGAAAACGCATCGGACTTGGTGTAGTTGGTAGCGCGCCTGTCTTGTATGCCAAGGGTCTAGGGTTCGGACCCCAGGCAGTCCGATGATTTTATTTAAGCTATTTGAATACCAAATGGCTTAAATAAGAATGCCTTAGACCCCCAATAGATATATTCATTAACAACGGTTATCGTTAAAGTCTTATATGGCCTGAGTTGCCGAAAAGACGGCGTGAATGTGTGTGTATAAAAAAAAACAAAAACAAAAGTTTTTTCATATTTAAAAAAAATACAAAATATAAAAATATAATCACATGACAAAACGCATGAAAGTGTTCTTCTAACTTTGGCACTAACTGTACTCTGAGAAAGCTATTTCTTTACGGGAAATTGGGGAAAATAATACAAGGCTTTAAGGAAGTGCTTCTCAACCACTGTGCCTCGGCACTTTTGTGTGCCGCAAAATTTAAGAAATTTCAAGCTCATTCTTATTATTAACTTGTGGTTAATCGCTTAATAAACGCACTGTTGTTTTTGTAGTACATATTATTTATTTTACATTCAAAATTATTATCATAAACTATTTTACACAGTGTATAATAGGTAAATAAACAACTTTTCTTTTTCTTTGTGTGCCGTCAAATTTTGAAATCGTTAAAAGTGTGCCGCGACAAAAAAAAAAAGGTTGAGAATCACTGCTTTAAAGCATCAAATATGGGGACACATCGAATATGTTAGCAAAATTACCCGAATATATTCTCTGGTTCAGTATATCTATTGAGAATCTCCCCCAACTCGTAGCCTCCTCTAAAGTTACCGTTTTCTCACACATCAATTTTTGTGCATCAGAGCTATCAAATAATCCGTTTATTAACTGGTCCACAATTTCATCTTCAACGACCTTACACACAGTATTTGCATATCGACGCTCTAATTAGCAAAGTGTCAAACTCCACTTTTTTTCGAAAATCATTTTTTGTATTTTCTGTTGAAGAATATCATTCTCCTTATGACCTGAACTGGGTAACAGCGTAATTCAAATTTTTCAGTTCGAAAAGGTGCCGCACGTAAAGTGTTTAACAGTGGCTCTAACAATGACAATGAAATGTTTTTTGGCTCTCCTGGAAAATAAACAAAAATGGAGTTAGGCACTTTGCTAATTAGAACGTCGATATATTCTTAAAACTCTTATGTAATCCATCACACTTTCGCAGTCCCCTTGTACGCGTCTTCGAAACTTGAAACGGTCTGCGAATTTATTTGGTTTCGGATTGTAATGTTTCGAAACAATTTCTTCGTAAGTAATCGCTTCTAAAGTTTTCGGCTTTACCAAATCTTTAACTAAAGTTACCAACTGAATGCCGCCACAAGATAGCCTAATCGCTTTTTTCTTGTCCACTGTCTTGATATCATTAGCGTTAAAATAAAAGTTTAATTGACCAAGACATGCCTCCCAGCTTGAGGGCTCCATGTTGAATTTTTCAATATTATACCGAGTTGCCATTTCTTTCGTCGTTTACTCTTTTATATAAATTTTATTCCTCGTCATAAAACTCTTTTCATTGTTTGTCCTTGTACATTAAAAAAAAAAAAAAAATAATTAAAACTTTTTCCAGGGGAAATATTTGGCCTTTTGCATGAAGAGGTTTTCACAAACTACGAAGCAGTCCTTCAAAAAGGTTCATGTTTAGTTCTTCGAAACGTTCCAATTTTGATGTCTGGACTTTTTATGCAAAGAGAATATCATATTACTATTACATTAAGTAATTTATTAAACATTTATACATTCAATGAGAAAAAAGTGAATGTGATAAAAGTACAAAACGTTCCTCTTTTACAAATAATTGAAGATATAAAATCGAATCAAGAAAAATTATTAAAAGAGGCAATGCATCCTGCGAGTGCGAAAAAACTCTCGCCTACGGGTGGAAACATTTCCAAAGAGAAAAATATAAATGTTAATAAAAGTAAATCCCTCCCACCGAAGAACTCCCCGGCTAAATGGGCCAATGAACTCTCAAAGTTTAATTACAAGCCAGCAGCACAAAATTCACCTTCAGCTCCGAGTCCTTTAAGAAATATACATCCAAAAAACATTAATATGAATAAATCTAATTTGTTATTAGCTCAATTAAAAAATCCAAGTAAAAGCAATCCCGAGAGCGTACAAAAGAATGTGCAAAATTCAACAACTCTCTCTGCAAGTGATAAAGAAATCACAGAAAATCTTTTTGATGGACTTGACACAAGTTTAATTTTTGATGATTTTTAGAATCATTTTCTCTTTTTCTCCTTTTTGTAAATAATTGAAATGTGAATAAACATATAAATTTTGTAAACCTTATTTAAGATTATGCCAAGATTTTTTTGTTATAATTCTAAAAAATTGATTATAATTTATTAATATTGTAAAAAATATTTTTTATTAAAAAAAAAATATTTCATTTAAAAATATGTTTTTCATTTTTGGGCCATTTTTTTAGAAGCCTCTATTTAATAAAACTTTCAAAAATTTGAAAAAGTTTCGTTGATGAATGAAAGCCATCACCGATATATTCAGAGAATGTACATCCCTACGGAAGAATCGGCTTTATTTGCAAAGTTGCCCATATTGTTATTATTATTTGAAATTCCTATCGGGATCCCTGTTTATTTCCCCGAGGTGCTTTCGTGCACAAAGACACACACCTCAATCAAACCCAACCGGCCTCTGGCCGTAGCCATCTACCGGCACCCCGTGAAGTTGCATCATTTCCTATCTCTAACTCCTCCTCCTGCCAGTGGCCTAGCGAGGGGGGGGGGCAAGGGGGGTCATCATGCTCCGGGCGCTACTCCCAAAGGGGCGCCAAATGGTCCGCAAAACAAAAAATTGCTGAATAATTTTTATTTTGATTATAATCGATTTCTGGAAAATATATTTTAAATTTAGTGCCAGTGTAATATAATAATTTTTTATTTTTTACATATAATATTAAATGGTTTTCGAATGAGGGGGGGGGGCGCTAAAAAGGTATTGTGCCTCCTGCTAACGTCTCTAGCTAATCCTTATTACTGGTTCCACCAGGCTCCTTTTATCCAACCTCTTCTATGCTCTAGAGCAGTGGTTTCCAACCTTTTTTGATGTGCGGCCCACTTTTTCCGTAAAAAAAAACGCTGAGGCCCGTATATGTATATTACCTATATATACTGTATATAATTTTTATCATCCCTTAGACATCCGTGGCCCAGTTCCAATCATCCCGCGGCCCACAACTGGACCAGGCTCCTTTTATCCAAACTAATACTTTAATGATGTACTTTTTCAGTTTTTTTTTTCGATTTTCTCAAAATTCGCTCCAACCGAGAAACACCTCTGGATCCGCCCTTGGATTAGAACAGGTCTTTTTACGCGCAGTGTATATACAAAAGGATGCTAACTGAGAGAGTAGCATTGGCTGATTCCTCCAACCATTTTAAATCTACACCCACTTTACAAGAATACATAAGAAGAGTGGAATAGTTTAAGAAAATTAAATATTCGTTGTGAAAAATTTATTAATATATAAAAATATATCAATACATAATAATAACGATTATTATTTACATAAAAAGGTGTGTGTATATATACTGTATATCACTTTATAAAAATATAAAATGCGTGATTAAGCCACAGGCTCTAATTTGCTGGCTATATCGTACGTTCTTTCGATAACGCTGTAAATATATGGCCGCTCCATTGGATTGACTTTTAAAATGTATAGAATCAAATCGTGCATTTCCTGAAAAAAAAAAAAACAATTTTGATTTGATATATCAAAAAGAAAATATAAATGAATTTGTATAAGTACTTGGTCATAGGGAGAGCTCTCTGGAATGGAGATGTTTCCGCTGATTACAGCCAGAGCAACCGAGTCTCCTCTTTCATAAACGGCGTCAAAGGGGGATTTAAAAAAGCAAAGAGCATAGAGAATACAGCCCAGTGACTGAAATTAATGATATTTAAATTAATAATACTTGAGAGAGGGAATAAGAAAAGATTTTTTTTTTTTTACCCATATATCCGTCCTTTCGTCGATCATACAATAGGATTCGACATTAAATAATTCGGGTGCCCTATAAGGCATTGAGCATCTCTCGCTGGCCAAATCTTGCAAGGCTTGGGCTTCATGGCTTCCGCATACTTTAACTCTAGCTGGGCAAACGGATCCCAAATCCATTAGAATACAATTTCCATCCTGAGTCAATAAGATGTTGGCTGTTTTAAGATCTCGATGAGCCAGAGGTTCTGGGGTTGTTTCATGAAGGCATTTCACAGCTTCGCATATTTGCAGAAACATTCGTAAAACTTCTCCTTGAGAGACATGCTCTTCAGTTTTCGCTTTCAATGAGAGAAAGTGAAATAAGGATCCTCTCTAAAAGAGAAAAAAATTAATATATCTTTTAGAATTGATTCAGATTCTGATTATGACTACAATGAAGCGCAACAAGGGGGGGGGGGGTCAGGGTCATAAACCGCCTTCTCGCCACGAGAGGGAAAAAAATGTGAGTACAGTGAGCGCCAAAGTTAAAAGTTAAGTCCCACCCATGCGTTTTCTACTTGTGATTATTTCATTGTTTTTATAAAAGAAAATGAAAATCTTTATTGGAAATTTTCTAGGTTTCAATAATGAAAGTTTCTATTAAAAAATATATAATATTTTTATAAAAACAATGAAATCACAAGTAGAAAACGCGTGGGTGGGACTTAATATTGGTACGTCTCAAATAGAAAAGAAAAAAATAGCAGCCTTTCTTCTTATTTGAAAATATATGATTTTTTTTTAATGTTTCCAATAAAAATAATAAGTTTATTTTATTTGAATAAAGCTTTCACAAAAAAGAAAAAAATTACATTTTTTTGCTGTTTAAAATTCTCAATTTTTTGTTTCATTGTCTCGCTCTTGGGGCGCCGATGATTTCCTCTCCTCGTGAGCAGAAATTTATCCTCTTTCGGCTGTAACTGCGGCAGTAAGGGTGGATAAGGCTTGGAGAAAAATGCGATTTGCACAGTAAACATTACTTAGAGCAGTTACTGTTCACAAACAGGCGGCGGACAACCCGCTTTTTAATATTCATAATGAGGAAAGGCAAATCTTTGATCAAAGGCTCAAAAAGTTATTAACTTGAATCCATTCGCAAAGGATTCTCTGGAACATGAGTGTCCTTTAAAAAAAAAAACAACCCCCCTGAATGGGCCCTTGTGACTACTCTATGTTTTATTTAATCTAATTTGTTAGTTTTAGGTCATGTGAGCAATGTATGTAACTTGCAAAGTTGAAGATTGAATCCCTGGGAATCTCTATTTCAGTCTTATCAGTGAAATATTCTCAAACAAGATTAGATATTGTAATTATTCTTAATTAAATAATGTAGTCTATTAAAATGTAAGACTATTCAATTCACCCTGAACTTTTTTTTTCCATCAAAAAAATTAACTCAAATACCTGGAAATAAGGTAGCATCAGCAAAACCTGGCTGGTAGTATTTAAAATAGTATCTGCATGTCCTATAACTGCAGAATCCAAACACTCGATAATATTTTGATGTTTAATTTTTTTACAGAATTCCACTTCTTGCAATGCATTCTGAAATATATTAATTAATTATAAAAACAATTAATATATTGTTTTGAGTTATTACCTTTTGGTCTTCTGTTGAGTGGCATATCATCTTTTTGAGAGCATATTTTTTATGAGAAATTGAGTCTTCTATTAAATAAACTGTACTAAATCCACTACAGAAAAAATATATATATATATATTTATGTGATTAATAATAAAAATCTTAATTTCTTACCCTTCTCCCAACTGCTCTTTAATATAATATTTCTTTCCATTAATATTGATTGACTCTCTAGAACATAGACAGCCCATTTTCATTATAATACTTAGGCCAAGACTATTCATTTTTATAAAAATAAATAAATTCTAAAATTCATAGAGAAAAATGTTTTTATAATCTTTTAATCACTTAGAGCAGAATAATATTAATACAAGGCAAAAATGTCATACGGGAGATGTCATGTTGACAACTCAAACATGAACAACGTGAAGTTAACCTTTAATTCTTGTTCTTTAATTTATGATGTGGAGCTCTGATGCTTGAGCATGTGCTTGAACATCTCTTATTGCCGAGATTAGAAATTGGCCTTGTTGGTCCAAAGTGTAGATAGAACATTTGTTCCTGGCTTAAAAACTGATATGCGAGACAAATATTTTCAACGAAATTTGGAAAAAAATAGTAAAAAATTTTGTTTAAAAAAACGGTAAGTTTTTTTTTCTAAAAATTTAATCATAATAAAAATATGTTTTTTTTTATTATTTTGGAAGCACTTTTCATTTTCCGGCGCCATTAACCTCCAAAAGACCAATCTGGGCTAATTTCAGAATAATTCAGTAATTATTGAATGATTAGTGTACTATAGTTTACTATAATCATTTTACTATTATTAACTATCCGACTCTCTAATGACATATTAAAATAAATGTGTTTCTTAAAATATTAATTAATTTTTAAAAGTGTTACTATTCTTACATCACCCATCTATTATTGGTAAGTGCTTTTATAAATTCTGTCAAATATTTAGTTGGAAATGTCATAATTTTTCATAAAAAAACTTTTATTTAGAAATTTACATTTTAATCCGTTAATAAAAGAACTTAATTCAGCATTTAATTCTATTTTTAATTTAATAACGAATACTTTTTAATATATTGAAATGAGATACTTGGATGACATTATCTGTCATCTTTTAACATTTCTACCTCTTTGGTTATTGAATAATTATAATCTATATAGATTTAAAATTATTTAAGATTTATAATCAAATAGTCCACACTACTTTATTTTAATTATTTCTGAATGTTTATATTTTCCTTGAAATATTCAAACTCATTTCTTTTTTGGTAAATAGAAGGTATTACTTGGTTACTAGTTGAGATAATTTTTGGAGAATAAGACCAACTGGGTCACACAAGATTTTACAAACTTGTCGATGTCCCCCACTTCTATAAATCTTCAGATATGGCATACATACATGTTATATATATACTACCCAAACTTGCAATATTTTGCCTCTTTCCGAGTATTTGCTAAATGATGAAGAGTTTCTTATCTGATCGAAAGATGTCAGAAATCGTTTGTCGACGGGGTTTCTTCTGATCCTCATCCAATTAATGCAGGAGTTGCCCAAAGTTCGGACCTCCCCCACCCTTTTCATATCCGGGAATGACCTCTAGCTCAATTTATTGTTTTGTGGGTGATAGTACTCTGTGATTAACCAGATCGGGGACTGCTCCCAGTTGCCTGGATCTGTCTTCAACCGATCTCGGTATTTTAGAGAAATATGAATCACTTAATAATATATAATATATAGACACAAAAACCAATCCTGCCCTTCCTTCACATATAACAACATCTTTCTTAAGTTCAAGGACTCGCTTTCTGTTCTTGAAGTGACAATTTCTTCGAATCTCTCCTGGTATGAACACGTTCGACTTTCGGTCGTTAAATTCTCGGGTAGGGATAATGGTTACCTCTTCGTATTCAAAAAATATTAATTTCTAATCCTGTTCAAAGACTTCATATACATCAACTCATCATCTATATGACTTTAAAATTATGGCTAGTAGAAACTAGATAATGCCAGTCTTCCTCATCACCGCCCTCGCTTGGAATAATTTTCTTGACTGTATTATTTCCCAAAATTTAATATATAATCTCCAATTATTCAAATCCAACTTCAACAAACCTTAAATATCCTGAGTTTCATTATCAAATGAAGAACCAGGAATGTTATTTGTTTTTTAATATAATCAAGGGATTATTAATTTAAAAAAAAGTTATTATATCTAGCACAATTAATTTCTTGCCAAAATACTGATCAAAACTAATAATTGGGTAGATTATAATAAAGTTATTCAATGAAAGTCCCTCTTTTTGGGAAATTAATAAGTCAATTAATTTCCTCTTTAAATTTTATTAATATTATGATCGTCTTAGGCAGCGACCAAATTATTTTATTAGTATTTCCAACTAATAATAATGAATTGAAAACGCAAACATTTCAAGAGACATTGACCCCCATTCATATTGCAATGCTTGTATATTCCCCAATAGCTTGGCTATATTCGTATACTGTATATTAAAACTTTTAAATATGCCACTATCTCACCATTATTAAAACATTTATATTATTTCCATTATTATTAGGCTTTATTATATATTCTATGAAAATATTTGACCTCGTACACCAAAAGTCGCGGGTTCAGACCCCAGGCACTCCGATGATTTTATTTGGATACCAAATGGCTTAAATAAGAATGCCTGCACCCCCAATATGTAGCCTATAGTCTTATATGGCCTGAGTTGCCGAAAAGACTGTGCGTATGTGTGTGTGAGTGTGAGTGTGAATGAGAAAAAAGTAAAAAAAAAAAAAATATTTGACTTCTCACGGATTATCAAACTGATAACTGTTACCGAAAAATAAATAATGGAAAAATTCAACATAATGGATTGCCAAAATTTCTCATCAGGAAATTAACTTGAATAAAATATGATATTCATTTCTATTTTGACCTTTTATATGATTTGAGCACAGTCGAACTTGGAGTTTTTTACTCCTAATATATATTTTTCACAATCTATAGCCTCTTATATCCCCCTGGATTATTTTTGCTTCCATTTATGAACTACTGTATATGTATTTTTAATATTAAAAAAAAAAAACTTACGTGGACCTAATATGCCGATATATCTTCACCAATTTCTCCAAATTTCTTTTTCTCTTATCTCAAAAAGCGGTGCATATACTCTATAGTAATTAGATTTTCAAGAAAGTCATTGGAACGATTCTTTTTTTTAATGCACTTATAAATTATCTACAACTTATATAATATTTGCACATGTATTAAATATACATTCATATATAATTAATATTTAAATTAAAAAATACAGCATTACTACATCTTTAAAATAAAATTATACCATTTATTTATTTATTATTATATAAAATTGAAATTTCTATTATTTTAATAAAAATCATTATTATTAAAAAATATTCTATAATTAAAATAAAAGAATTGTTTCCCAACCTTGAAATCTGTTAACATCATACGTTTTGACGTCATCGTTTAACTATATTATATTTTATACATTTGTGCATCTAAATATAGAAATCATTTAAAATTCAAAATTGAATTGTATCATTTTTTTTTATATTGGTTCTAAAATATTCTAAATAGTAACTTCAAAACCCGAATTTTCAAAATTGCATAAAAATGTTCAAACAAGAAATTTTACTCAAGTTGTCTATCACCTATCTTGTTTGGCCTAATGACCCTAAAAACACTAAGTGTATTTTAGTGAAGTCACTAAGGAATCATACGATCTCTGTTGGGCGACTCGTTGTAATCACGCCTGGGAATTGGCCATCTTCATAGATCCCCGTTTGTCAATGGTCAAGGTTACAATTTATTCACATGATAAACATGCCTATAGCGTGCCTTGCTAATCACTTGACAAATAATCACCGATATATTCAAGATGTAGGATTATTTGAGCTTCATTCTTGCCATTGACTCCCATAACTTCCTTTTAGACTTGACTGTAAGTACCGTTTAATATTTTGTCTTTAAACTAACTTCTCTTTAATTGGAAATTATAAATTTTTTGCCTATTCTGTTTTTCTATCTATCTTGTTTGAAGAGAATACTTATTCTAACTATTTAACTATACCTGGATTGGATAGGTATACTTAAAGAGAAAGCGGGTCATTCCTTTAAGATGTCTGTCTAGTGATGATCCTCTCTTTCGGAATATTTTCCTTCATTATAAATTCCTTAGTTAATTTTTACTTTCCCATATCTTTTGAATATTTGGAAGGGGACTAAGAATTCCCCGAGCAAAGGCTGGCATTTCAGCTCCTTTTTGCCAGTCTTGATTCAGGCCCTGTTAATGCGATGGTAACCGACTTTCATTCTTGCTGGTCTTTTGAAGTTCCATTGTTATAATTGGAGTGCAGATTTTATTTCTGATTTTTATGGTCTGATCCTCTATTACCTACTCGATACACATATTTTATCAACTCATTATGAATAATGAATGATTATTATAAATCACTTTCAAAATAGTTTTCACTTATAACGGTAAAAGGAAGTTCACAAAATTTAACAAAATTATTATTTAATCCAGAGTTGTGGTATCTCATGCATTGAAAATCGCAGGGTGGGGGGGTGACAACTTTGATCAAAACTCTTATTGCATCAGCCATTTTATACAAATATTTGTAAATAAAAGTAAATATTGAAAATTACATTCTGTTTGAGATTAAAACACAATTTTGATTAAATGGAAAAAATTATCCAAAAGTGGATAATTTAAGACTCTGAAAATGCATTCTTAACTCCACATAATTTTATCATTTCTTACATATGATTAAAAGAAATCGAGTTAAGAAATTTTTAGATTAGCCAAAACTAAAAATAAAAGAAATGTGAAATGACCTATTCAAAGGTTATCGCCAGATCCTATTTGCCTATCTTTAAGTTTTTTTCTTAATCATATAAAAAGAGATTCTCACATTTTATATTCATAGCGAATTTAATATTGGGAGATGTTAATGGATATTCTAGAATTTTGTCTTGATTATTTCTTTCCCTAAAGCGTTAGAAGTCACTGATTTTAAATTTCCTTCTCCAGAGCTTTGTCCTTTTGTCTGTATTCCTCCATCCATCTTCTTTTGGGACTTCCCCTTGATCTCTTCCCTTCAATTCCAACATCTTCTTTCTTCTCATTGGAATTTGTCTTGACTAAACATCCCAAGAGTTCTTGTTACTAACTTCCTGGCGTAAATTAAAATAATTCTGCAGAAACATTGATTTTTTGGCCTAGTCAGTCCCTGAAAAGATAAAAAAAACTTTGAAATCGTTGAAGAATTCGTTTCGTTGATGAAATCGTTATTTGACTAACCCCACTTAGATAGTTCTGATGACTTTATCTTCATGCCTGCCCTCTAAGCTCTTCTTGATCACTCACAAAACCTGACACCCTCCCCCTTCCCTGACAAATGTCTTGGCATCGTCCCTGCTTAAATTTTGTTTTAAATTATAAATTTAGATTTTTAGTCCATATCAGTTTTGACATAAGGAAAAAAGATCGGCCCTCTGGTATTGATGGCTGGGTCTGATAGAAATGTTAATGAAAAGATAACTTATCGTTATGACTATAATTAGTATTATTATTTTGAACATTATCTTAAAATGTCTTTTTTTTAAAGCTAAAAAAAAAATTTCGATTTTAACGCATTCTCTACTAACACGATTTTTTTTTCTTTTATTCATTAAATAATCACTCTTGTTTTCTACTTTACCTACCCCAGAAAAGGGAGGTCTAGTATTATATAATTAACATTTTTGCCTAACAATACAGTACGAACCGATCCGCTCTAGAAAATACATGCAACGCAGCAGGTGGTAGGAATATTAATTAACAAGTATTTAATTTGAAATGATGATTAGGAGACATTCCAATTTATTATAAAAAGTGTTATTTAATCTTTGTTTAGTTATTAGTCTTCATGATTAGCTAAGAACTCCTTTTATAATAATGGCACAAATATTGTGTAAGGGCTCTGGTTCCAGGAGGATCTTGAATAAAGGCAAACAAAACAGTTATTTACAAACTGCATTAAAATCATAATTTTATAAACTAATTTGACCTTCCGGGATGTGATAGTTGATAGAGTCCTTGAAGATAGGGCTGGACGGTAATGGATTTTCATTACCGACCTCGATAATGAAAAAAAACCGGTTTTTCTCGAAAGTCGGTAAAAATTTTTTACCGCCCGCGGAACCAAAGTTTGCCGCCGCGGAACATTTTTTTTTTGCGGAACCAAAATTTTTCCCAGGCCGAAAAAATATTTTACCTTTTTTTGAGAGCCAATTTTTTGCCGAAACATTTTTTTCCCCCGGTACCAAAATTTTTCCCCGCCCGGAAAAATGTTTTACCTTTTTTAGAGAGCCAATTTTTGCCGAAACATTTTTTTCCCCCCGGTATGCCAATTTTTTGCCGAAACGTTTTTTTCTCCCGCGGGACCAAAATTTTTCCCAGGGCGGAAAAATATTTTACCTTTTTTAGAGAGCCAATTTTTGCCGAAACATTTTTTTTTCTCGCGGAACCAAAATTTTTTACCGCCCGAAAAAATAGGTTTTTACCGACTTTCGAAAAAAAACCGGTTTTTATCGAATTAGAGGTTCGTTACCCGTTTTCGGTAAAAAATTTTTACCGGTTTTTACCGGTAAACCGGTTTACCGTCCAGCCCTACTTGAAGAGAGTATCATAGATGTTGAGAAAATGACCTTGTCCATGATTCTAAAATGTACTGCATAAGAAAGTTATTGAGGCTACAGAAAGTTCTTAACCTTGGCTGGGTGACCAGCAAGTTTACTTCTATTATATCATAAACGATAGAATTAATTTTATTTAGGAATTTGCTATTCAATCTGTCCAAATTTCTTTCATTCATTCTCTCTCTCCGGTCTACTCTGTGTGGTAACTTTCATGGGGATTCCCGAATCCTTCCTCAGGAGGAGGCATCTCAAATAGAGTTGGATTAGTTGTATTTTAACTCGAGTTGTTTTTATTAATAAGGATTATAAGCCAACTGATACACAGGGCCGCAGACGGGGGAGGGGGGGGGGGGCTATATCCCCGGGCCCCGGGCCCTGTCTGTGCGTCTGGCCTCAATAAATGTTTAGGGAATTTTGATAAATTTTTAAATTACTTTTTTTTATTTAAATATGTATAACTGTTTCATAAACTGTGTAAAAAATTGTTGGCGTGAAGGCGCCACAATAGCCTTTTACAAACTAGAAAAAAAAAACCTTTAGGGGGGGGGGGGGGCGTATTATTAAGTAGCCCCGGGGCCCGTCAAGTCTGTCTGCGGCCCTGCTGATACACTATTATATTGTTATTAAAGCATTTCATGTATCTATAATCAGTCATCTTATAGCCACGGAGAATATTTCGCTCACTAGTGAGCTCGTTCTGACTTTCCATATCAAATTCAAACAACTTGCTTCTTAAACAATTCAGTAAAGGAATTCAATTCAAATTGTTAATTTATACGCTTTTAAATTACAACAAAATTACATTGGAATATTCATTAAACTTTTTTCCTTGATCAAAAACATTTTGAATAATACTTAACTAACTAACTTAACTTTTTTCATGAAAAAAAAAAAAAAAAAAAATAGTTTTAAATCATTTATTTTTAAACGGGTTCATACAGGTTCTTTTTTATTTTAATCCGGCCTGCAAATTTCATTAAATTATTGAAAAAATCCATTTAAGGCTTATGTTATTGATTAATATACATATTGGGGGTCCGGGCATTTGCTCAGGGGCCCACATCTAGTGGGTACGTGGATGGCGACCACGAGCTGCCCGAGCTGGGGCAGGCAGTCCTTCAGTTCTTTAAATGTCTGTCTCTTCCTTCCTCTTTTCAACAGGCGTCAGACAGCGCGCCTGTCCTATTTCTTCCGGTCGTAAAAATAGATAGGGTTGGGGGAGAGTCAAGTCCGCCGACCCCGCATCGCGGGATTAAGGCGAGGAGAGAAGAAGAAGAAGATTGGGGGTCCAGGCATATCTATTTAAGCCAGTTGGTATCCAAATGGTTTAAATAAAATCATCGGACTGCCTGGGGTCCGAACCCGGGACGCCGGACGTTCAGTATACGAGGTTAGCACGATAACCCCTACACCATGCCCCGAGGGTATTGATGATTTTATTTGATACTAGCTAGTTCCTGGGGAGAATTTGTTTGACATCAAATTCACTAGCAAGTGTATGATTTATATTTTCTCCGCTTCTTTGTTGTTTTGTTAGCCACCCAATTACTGATTCAATACATTGGCGAATATTATGTTAAAGAATATCTTGAACACCAATATTTCGGGAACTCCCGTTAGTGGATTGATTCGGTTAGAAATTGATGACTGTTTTCTAATGTAATATTCGTCTGGGCACGTAAAGGCGAGGTTGGCCTCCTCTTGGAGCTCGTTGCTCGTGGCGCATGCCTACCCAACAGCTTAGGTAGTCGACATTGAGTGCATGCTTTCAGTGTTCAGTGTTGAGTTGGTCGCCCAACGAGTTGCTTGCCGTCGTCGCCGCCCTCTCCGTTCCTCGCTCGCGCTCTTCCTCATCTCTCTTCTCTCTACCTCACTCTCTCTCTCTCTCTGCGGTTCTCCTCATTCTCACTCCCTCTCTTTGTGAGTATTATTTGCATCTCATATACGTATATATATATATATATTTTTTTTCATAAATCTCTACATAAATCGATTAATTTTAATTTAAAATTTCCAATTATCATTAGAATGGTACGACTTGACGTCACATATAAAGTGCTTTTTCATTCGACACACGTGGATGGTGACGTCGGTCGGCGGTATTTATAAATTATGCCATGTATTCTCAATCAAGAGTTTATTTATAAATCTTATTATTTGAATAATATTAAAAAAGTAGAAAAAATTATTTTACAAAAAAATAATACATATTTTGATGTAGAAATTTGTATGCTAACTTTTCATAATTATTTGTTTTCAAATTAATTTAGATAAATAGAAATGACGAAAAATCTGGTGTGATTGTTGAAAAGCACGCAACTTTACCTTCGGCCTTTGAACGTTGTGTTGTGTGCTTGTTACACCAGATTTTTTGTGTCCACATATATTTAGTTTCGGGCAGTACATTAGAATTCAAGATGTAAAATTTATATCCCAGGCCAAGAATTTACTTTAATTGATTGATATCCAATCCAAGGGACGGGGTCTAAATGGCGTCAGATGCCGAAAAAGACCTTAAACAAAGGTATAAACAGATAATATTTTGTCACCATGGCATTTCATTTCTGTGTGCTTAAAACAATTTTGAGGGCAAAATGAGAATTTAAAGAGCATCTAAAAAAGCGTCATCGTACCCTAAAACAGCAAAAAACGCAAAATGAGATTAATAGCAATTAAGGGAAAAAGAACATAGAACACCTGATTATTAAATTTATAATTTTCTATTCTGGATTTTTGTATATATGTATGTGAAGGGAATGACTGAGGGGTCACCCCTAATAAATTAAAAAAAAAAAAAAAATTTCTATTCACCCCCCCCCCATGATAGAAGAAAATAATCCCATATCTATTATTTGGACCCTGTTACGCATTAGTGTGTCAAGCGCCAAAAAAAATTTAAAAATTGAGTTAAGCACGGAATATTGTTTCAAATGCTTTAATTAATAGTTTGCACAATTGACAAAAAAAAATGATATATAATCTAATCAAAACAATGTAAATCAGAAAAACTTTAATGTTGATTTTCTCAAATCTCGGTACCTGGGGTTTGACACACTAATGCGTAACAGGGTCCATTTAACCTTTTACAAAATAATAGATTACAATTGCTTTTTGTAATTTAGGCTTTCACAGTTGTTATCATTAACCGAAAATCAAATTCTTTTTATTAATTGCTTTTTATTTTCTCTTACCCTATATTATTTCTATTTTCTTTCTATCATCCTACTCGGGAGCACCTTTTGCCTCCCCCCCCCCTAGGAATTTTGCGCCCCCCGCCAAACCAAAACTGCTATTTTTTTAATAAAAAATTAACCATAGCTATGGCAAAATAAACCTTGATCTTATACAAATAACATTTTTAACTTTTTTATATTTAGCATTACAAATTAATTCAATACCTACATGTGTACATTATTATTAATATTTCACAGTTGACTATTTTTAGCTATAACAACAATAATTGTTTAAATTGAATTGAATGACAAATAGCTTTTTTTTTTTAATTTTAATATCCTTTAAGGCCTTTTTATCTAGATTAGATCTATCCATCACAAATGAGTTCCGCCTTTCTTTTTAAATGTTTGACCTCTCAGGTCCTCAACTTCAATTCTCGATATTGATAAGAGACGTCTTATTATTCGCGCTTTTGTCATTTTCTTCATTCTGATTTTCTAAAATTGTAATTTAATATTTTGACCATCCCAGGGCCGTAACTAGGAGATTTTTTTAGGGGGGACAAAATATAATTTGCCACCCCCTCCTTAAAATTTTCTGTACAAAATTCATATCATTTTACCTTTTTTTTTAGTAAAACTTTCTTTAATTGCCGCCCCCTGATATCTGCCGCCCGGGGCACACGCACCCACTGCCCCCCCCCAGATCCGGCCCTGGGCCATCCTATATTTAATGTTAAAAAGTATTAGAGCCTTTAGAGACCTTAAAATAATTATTTCATTCTTAAAAATTGGATCTATTAATCAATAGGATTGATATTAGATTATATTTTCGTAATAGGCATTCTTTTATTATTAGATTCAATTTTAATCGGTCTTTTTCCTCCTTTCTTTATGACTATCAATTTTAGTTTAAATGAAATTAACATTAATTAATTTAACTTGTATTTAAAAAAGCTAATTTTAATAGAGTATAAGAAGAGAGAAATATCTCTACCTTTATACCAAGTAACGGGGCAAGATCGGGATAGGTGACCCCGAGGGATTTATTCGACAAATCAAGATAGGGACGTGAAAAAATTATTTTTGAGAAACTTTTCTCTTTCTGAGCGAAAATCTCAAAAGTTATCGGAGCCAAATTTTTTGTATATAAAACTAGAATAAATACGAATTATTTTGAGCTAATTTTACTTTCTCTTAACTATGTAATAGCCTATATATATAGAGAGAAAGTATTGGATTCATGTCAAAAATTCGATGTCGAGATTTTGATGGATCTTCACGTTTTGAGGTCCCCTGAATCCAAAAAAGTGGTTTTCGCGACATGGTCTGTCTGTGTGTGTGTCTGTTTGTGTGTGTGTCTGTCTGTGTGTGTGTGTGTGTGTGTCTGTGTTCACTTTTAAGCATGAAGAAATTGAGCTACGAGGGTGAAATGTTATATTTAAGTTAAACACCCCCCGGGAGCGTGAAAATAAGCTTTTAATCAAAATCGGCCAAATATTACTAGTACTTTACTGATGTACTTTTTCAGTTTTTTTCGATTTTCTCAAAATTTGCTCCAACGATTTTTTTTAAATTCAAAAATCAATTATTTTTTAGATGCTCTTTAAAATGTATATTCTCATTTTGCGATTGAAATCTTCTGAAGACCACTTTACTCTTGTATTTCATAGGGAAGATAGGAGAAATGGTTGCCATGGTAACAAAATATAAATATTTTCACATACTTATAAATTTTACATCTGAATTCAAATGTTCCGTACTGTCGGGAACTAAATATATGTCGACACAAAAAATCTGGTGTGACAAGCACAGTACACAACTTTCGATTACCGAAGGTAAGAGAAAGTTGTGTGCTGTGCGCCAGTCACACCAGATTTTTTATCATGAAATCTTTTTCCATATATTTATGAAATCTAACTGAATAATTTTTTTTTAACTCACCTTAAATAATAAATAGTTAATATATATTTTTGCAATTTTTAAAAATCCTTGACTTATGAACTTCTATAATAAAAAAATCCATTTATTAATAGATTAAAATAATTATTTGATAAAATGTTTTCGAGATCTCTGATGCCTACTCTGTATATCCAATTTATTTCAAATTTCTTTAATCATTATCACTAAAACAAATTTCTTTAAATAAGTTTCTTTTTTTTTTATTTTGCTATCAGATAATCGATAATGATGGAATAATAAATTATCCACGGAGATAATCCCAAGTTGGCTTTGCAAATAATAATCAGTTATACTAGTAGAGTGAGCGCTGCCATTTGATTCTTTATTCTCTGTGCAGGAAAAACTAGTATAATTTGAACGAAGAATGTCCGCGAAAGCAATTCGAGAAGCAACGGGGAAGGGCCTCCTCAATCAACATTTGAAGACACCTTGGGCAGCTCAAGCCCTTTTCGCTAGTGTCAATGAACAAAACTTCCGGCAGTTGGAACAAAACAACGATTGGCTTCAATCGCGAAAGGTAATTATTATTATTAGTACTTCTCTACAAGAAGGTTGCGTTCTTCTTTTTTTTCTGAGCGTCGAAAAACATTTTGTTTTTTTCTTAAGAGGACCTGTTCTAATCTATCTTAATGACACTCTAATTTAAGAAATTCTAAGTAAATTTAACACAAATCATTATCATTTTTTTAATCAATTTAGTATAATTTAAATAAAATAAAGAAAAATATGTCGATTTTCAATTTGAGTAGACACAATAATTAATCCTCCGTGATCACAAACTTTTTAACAATTAAATTTTATGAACAATTGAACTTTTCTAACATAATCATTCAAACAAAATAAAAATAATAATTTGCATTGAAAACTAATTTTTCTAAATATCATAAAAAATCATTAATATTAAAATATTACAAATAATTATAACTTTAACAAATAATACAATATTTCTGAAATTCTCAAATAATAATTTATAATATTCAAATCATTTCACAATTTTTTTTCTAATATAATTATAAATAATTTTTATCACAAACCAAACGCAAAGAACGTTCTTGCTAAACAAAGAAAATAATAATAAATATTTGTAAAGCTTAAACGTTAATCAATCTCCTTATTATCACTTTATTAAAATATTTTTATTAAATTTCTCACATATCTATCTCATTATTAAAACTTTATTTACAAAACAAAATCCAAATACTACTTGCTTCATGAATGAAAATAAAATCGTTAACTTTTCCTAGTGTTAAACAACTTGTTTTATTTCCAGACTAGTTTAAATCAACCTTAATTAAAATAATTATATATTTTCTTTTCCCTAACCTTCAAAATCCTGCGGATAACACCACTATATAATAAAATAACGCGAAGCAGATAACTACCTTCCCTACTACACTGAGGAACCCCAATATAAAAGCCGTAAAGAGGTAACAACCTATAATGACCAATAGTCACATGCAGCCAGGAAGAAAATAAAAACAAAAGGAGAAGCATAAAGGGGAAACTCAACTGCGGGAACTGAGAAGATGCCTGCTGAGGTTAGACTTGAAAGTCTGAAGATTGTAGGTTTTGGGGAAGATAGACGCAGGGAGCGGGAGGTTAGGAAGATTGGAATTGACTATGTTCTGTTAGTGGTGATCTGAACAGCATAGGGATATTGGGACGATGCCTCTCTTGTGTTCCGTGAATATGTTGCATTGGGTGGGATAATTGATTTTAATTCGGCAGAGTATTGACCATGGTAATACCTGTAGAAGAGAGATAGTGAAGATACTCTTCTTCTATGATCTAGTGACTGTAGGGATGCGATGAGGGTAGAATGATCTGCCACTTCTTCACAGCAATGATCGATTCCTCCACTGAGATATTTTTGCCCGGTGTCAATGGCTTCATTTGCGGCTTTCCTGTCAACTGCCTCGTTACCAGTACATCCAATATGGCCTCGAGTCCAAAAAATCTGAATCTTTTTTCCTGCACTACCAGCTCTTGCTATTTCTTTTTTAATGCGATGAATGAAGATCGATGTTATATTATCGCAAATATTTCCAAGACACTTAGGGGAATCTGTTAAGATTGAAAAAGAAAGCAATCAATATTACATGAGTATTTTATTGCTTCGAGAATAGCGTTGGACTCTGATAAAAATACATTGCATTCTCCAGGCAATTTATGCCCAGTTGCACCAACTAGTCTCAGATCTTGGCTTGGTCAAGTCCGTCTTGAACTCAAGTCTCAGCTTGAGATTTAAAACGTTGCACCAATGAATCTTCAAATGATCTTACACAAGCTGCCTTTAAGAAAAAACAACATCTGGCAACCTCGCATTTTTGTTACAAATTAGCCACTAGGCGGCACTGCAGGACAACAAAAAACATATTTGCTAACCAAAATCTGACCAAAATAAAAATAAATAAATAAATAATCAGCTTAATCTGTTTTATCAAATTCTGTCAACAAAAAAATATTAACAAATTTTAATAAGTGAAGTATTTCTAGGTCCTCCCTCATTGGGGAATAAAAAAAGAGAAAAATTTTCATAATATATTTTTCTAGACAAACTATTGAATGAAATGGTACAAAAAAAACACAAACAAATTGTAAGTTAATCTACAGTATTTTTTTTTTTAAATTTAAAATAAATAAATTTACTTACTTTTTGTTTGACGTTTTTCTGCCACTTCAATTCAATCAACTTTTAAATCTATTATTTTTAATATCTATTTAAAATATTTAATATAATATATTATATTTTTAATAATGGGTTTATTTAATTAATAAACAAATTAATAATTTAATTTAGGCTAATATTTTAATTTAATATATTAATAAATTTAACAGTAAAAATATATTTAATATATTTATTTAAAATCATATTGAATTTTGACAGATATATTTTGAAAATACGAGGTTATGTTCAAAACCTTCTCTGTCAATTATAACATTATGCAAACATCAAAATCTTCACCTCCGATCAGCTCCATCCACACCAATATTCACGTTTTCTATTGATATCTTGAAGCAAAAACCAATTTATAGCGATTAAAAACAGTTTAAACTTTTACACACCGTCTATGCTTCAACAAATTTTATTTCGAATTTTTTATATATAATATAAATATACCTGGTAAATTTTTTAAAAATTCTTGACAGGCAGTATGAAAATATAATTTTTTTTTTTAAATAATAACAATAAGATTGATTAATTTAAAAAAAAATATATATATTCTAAGGGATTATATAGATAGTTGAATAGATAAAATGTCACAATTCTCCTTTTAGGTTACGAATTCAGGCTGAGAGGGACTTAAGTCGCCAAATTTGACTACTTGAGATGTAAGCTCAAAATCAGGACTTAAGTTCGTATTAAATGTTGGTGCAACACTCTTAAGTTCAAATGTAAGATGTAAGACGATCTTGAGACTTGAGATATGTTGGAGCAACTGGGCATTAATCCTTCTTGTGAGCTTTTCTGGGGGTTGTCATGGTAACAAGATATAAATATTTCTCCATATCAGTGACTCCTTTCGTATTAATTACAAATTTTAAATACTCATCTTATATATATTTATTCTCAGAGAATTTTAATAAAACTTGTTTTTTTTTTTTTTAATTTGTTTTAGTTCTTTTTCGGCATACGAGGCCATTTATACCCCCATCCCTATTTATTTTAAATGAATAACAAAAATCTTTGTACCTACTAAATCTGACAATACGAATATTTCTGACAAAATATAAATGTGTAGGCAGGCGGTTTTTGAAACTTATTCTCTCTTCCGAAAGCAGAGGCGTACCGAGGCAGTTGGGGGCCTGGGGCGGCACTAGAAGAGGGGGCCTTATATTGAATTTTTTTTTTTGGGGGGAGTGCTCATCTTTAAATATCCCTCTCCTCCATACACAAAAAGTATTTTTAAAATACCGTATATCCCTGAACCCCAAGGGCCCCGCGGCCTCTCAAAGGGAAATTTTTATTAAATTTTGTTTTTATTTGAGCCCTGAAGGCCCCGCGGCCTCTCAAAGGGAAATTTTCATTAAATTTTGTTTTTATTTGAGCCCTGAGGGCCCCGGGGCTTCTCAAAGGGAAATTTTTATTAAATTTTGTTTTTACTTGAGCCCCAAGGGCCCCGGGGCCTCTCAAAGAAAAATTTTCATTAAATTTTCTTTTTTTATCTAAATTTTCCCATTTTTACTTGAGCCCTGAGGGCCCCGGGGCCTCTCAAAGGGAAATTTTCATTAAATTTTGTTTTTATTAATATTTGAGCCCTGAGGGCCTCAGGGCCTCTCAAAGGGAAATTTTTATTAAATTTTCTTTTTTTTATCTAAATTTTCCCATTTTTACTTGAGCCCCAAGGGCCCCGGGGCCTCTCAAAGAGAAATTTTCATTAAATTTTTTTTTATAAATATATGGGGGCCTATGCCGGCTCGGGGCCTGGGGCGGACCGCCCCCCTCGCCCCCCCCTCGGTACGCCACTGTCCGAAAGCATCAATAAGAGTAATAAATTTTGGGAAAGTCTGGTGTAGATTTTAAAATAATAACGCTTGTTATTCAGGCCAAAATTTAATTCCATTATACTGTCGACGTTTCGATAGTTTGAATGCTTACCATCATCAGGCCTAATGTGGTTTTAGATATAGATTATTGTTCGCGCTACTTTTAAATAAGCGAACAGCCCGCTAGAGAGCGCCACCTCATAGGATAGACAAGAGTTGGACCGGAAGCCGGTTCCGGAAATCCTCTCACGGCATGCTATTTCCGACCACTTTCAGATTCAAAGGAAAAGAACGAAAGAGAACAGCTATGGAGAGATTATCCAAAACTGAGGCAGTCCAAAGAACTTCTCGGGACATTCGACCACAAAAGAACTGCGGACTGCCTAAAACTTAGCAAGAACAAGTTGAGAATACTGACAGGATTCTTAACAGGACACTGCAGACTCAGGGGACACCTGAAGAAACTGGGTCTTGAAGAAATTGACATATGCAGATTCTGTGGATCAGCAGAAGAGACCCCAGCTCATCTCCTCAAGGATTGTGGAGCTCTGATCCACAAAAGAAGAAGAATATGGGGAGCATATTGTCTGTCATCGAAGGAGCTCCCATCCTTAGAACCGCGCCAGATCCTTAGCTTTTTGGAAGCCATCGGACTGGAAAAGATACTCTGAACCGGGACTTATACCGTAGGAGGATGATAGAAAAGGGGGGGCACAATAGATCCAGGAGGTCGCAGTGCAATACACACCCCTAATAACGAATCTATCTATCTAATCTATCATCAGGCCTAATGTGGTTTTAGATATAGATTATTGTTCGCGCTACTTTTAAATAAGCGAACAGCCCGCTAGAGAGCGCCACCTGATAGGATAGACAAGAGTTGGACCGGAAGCCGGGTCGGAAATCCTCTCACGGCATGCTATTTCCGACCACTTTCAGTTCACTTCCGACTGCCTATGAGCTACGAAGTAATCTCAAAATCGTATGCGTTCTGCCCTTATCCGTGCTCGTTCGTAGCCAAAGCGTGCAGACCGACGACCCTCCTGTATCTACTTTTTAATATTTTGACCTCTGCCTGTACTTTGATTTACTCTTTGTCTATCTATTTGGTTTTGTCGTCCGATCTCATTCATCCGCGTCACCATCTTATCACACCAATTCATCATCATATATTTTTTATGTTTGTAAGTGTAATTCCACTCAGTGCCTCATTAAATGTGTATTTTGTTAAGAAAACGACTCTTTTATTTATTTTACGTTGTATCACCCTTGCTCTCCATGAAGTAACTTTAATGTGGATATATGCAGCCCCCATACAGTCCTACCTAACATCCCAGGCATCATATAATTCCCACAATTATAGTGGAATTAATTCTGAAGAAGTGATGCGTTCAGGCTCCCGAAACGTCGACTGTATAGTGAAATTAAATTTTGGCCTGAATATACCAAAATAACAAGCGTTATTATTTAGATTGAATAGTAGGCTGGGATGAGTAAAGTAAAGGGGTTGGAGAATAGTAACCAGCAAATTGGCAAACCCGCGGCGGCCCTTGAATATTTTTGCGGCCCGCGAGCTCTTCATCACACTTTTACAAAATATATTTATTTTATAATGAAGAGATAAAGGCAGCCAAAGCAAAATAAAGAAAAAATTTTTATCTTGCATTATTGAACAACAATGTTGATGTTTCGGCCTATTCTTCCTGCCTTCACCAGGACATGTGTTTTGTGTTTGTTCTTTAGTTGATTTTTTTTTTTTTTAATTAATTAAATTGCCGTCGGAAAAACCATTTGGCCAATGGCAAAGTAAGTGTGTTTCAGATATAGGAACCCAAGAAAAAAAAAACAATTTTTTTAATCGGGGCATAAATCTGACTTCTTATTCTCCGAGATCCTTAAGGGCCCCATACACGTTCAGGCCGTCCTCAAGGAAAAAAGTCTCAAGGATTTCCTCGAGGATTTCCCCAAGGAAAAATTCGGACATACACGCTAGGGTTTTCCTCGAGGAAACGGACTTGAGGATTATCTCAAGACCAACACACTAGTTCTCTTTTGACAGTTCTTGTAATCATTTGTAGAATTTTTTTAGTATGTTTTCATATTCAGATAAAATTATTATAAATAATTAATAATAATAATTATTATAATAATAAAAATTCTTATATTTTAAATTAAAATTTAATAATAGAAACATATTCTAATTAAATTAATCTAATTAATATAGATACCTTTTAAGCCAAAACAAAAAAAAAAATATATTTTATAATTTTAATTATTTAATTTTAATTATTTTTTTTTATAATAATTTTATTTATTTTATTATTTATATTTATTTTAGTCTTTTTCGGCATTTAATTCCTATTTATTTCAAATGATTTGTAGTCAATTCAAATGAAATAAATATTTCTCGCTTGGGACGGGAATAATCTCTTTTCTCTGAGTCACGGGTCACGGGCCATTTGAAATATTCCAAATACATATTATAAAATTCCCGCCTGAAGTGGCCATACACGCAGCGATAAACTGACAGAAATCCGGCCTCGAGGAAAATATTATTGAATTTCAATCAGGATTTTTGGCCTCGAGGCCGCCCTTTGGCCTCGAGGCCGCTACCACACACGTTGAGGATTTCCTCGAGGCGAGCACTATTCCGGCCGGGCCTTGAGGAAAACCGGATGGTGTATGGGGGCCTTTATGCACTGGTACAAATTGTAAATGTGACCAGTGACTCTGATCTCGGAATACCTTTCTTTATCTCCTGAACCGTTCACTTTAGCGTGATTATGTACTAGATCATTTTTGTTTGTAATTTAATTTCAATTATTTTTGTATAGATGAATTTTTGCAGAAAACCGCATAGTTTTCGAGATATTTGCGAAAAACCATTTTCCCGCAACTTTACCCGCTAAACGTCCCGGTACTGCAAGTGCTGACTCTAGAGTATCTTTCCATCACTAAAATGCAACCTATTCTGAAAATATTAGCCTCTTGCCCATTTTTGTCGCGAGCTCTCCGATTATTATTAATCGATATCCTTGCAATAGCTTTAGCTCCATTTGAAATGCTTCATGGATGCACTGAAATGGAAATATTTCGTTAGATATGATTAACCATAGAGTAAAATTCTTTGTCCTCCACCACCTTTTATTATTTATTCATTTCTGTTTATTTTTTTTTCTTATTAGTTTTCTTTAAATCATTTTGTCGTGCCACCGGCTTATGTATCATGCTGGCCCCAAAGACACTTCGTATTTCCACGCTGGAACTCTCTAGCATCCAGTAGCAACGTTTATCTCTCGTGATGAAACGTTTTCTTCAAATACATGTATGATTTTCTAATATATAGAGATTCTATTCCATGTGCTTGATTTCTAATTTGCCCTAACAACCGAGCTGCTTTTTATACGTTCTTTTTGACTAACAAGTGGATTCGACGCTTGATTCTAGGAGCCTGAAAAATAAATGCCTTAACATTAAAGTTAGTCTTTTTTTTAATTTTTTTTTAGAGCTAGCCCATTAGAAATATTCAAATACATGGAAACATGGGCATATACAGTTCAAAACGAAAGGGGGGGGGGGGCAACTTTTCTCTCATATCCAGTGGCGCAACCAGGATTTGCTCATGGGGGGAGAGCCCTTTTTTTATTTATTCTGCCCCTTTGGCATACCGCCATTGAGCTAAAAGTCGTTACAAAATATATTTTTACAAAATTTGTATAACCAAAACAATTTAAATAGAATAATACAACAATATAAGTACAATAAAAAACCAATTACAAAACAATACAGTATATAGTTTACAAAAAACAGCATAAAAAATAAAGTCTAGAAAAACAAACATTGTTAGTAGGGGGGAGCCCTAACCCAAAGTAAATGAAATTTTTACAGATCATTTGGGGGTATTCTACGTGTAGAATGCCTATCCAAGTTTTTGACTTCGAGGACCCTGTGCTATCTTGAAGTGGGGGCAAAAACCTCAAAAAAATTTTTTTCCAGTTTTTTGCTTGTATCTCGTAAACTAAGCATATTCTGAGCACCATAGCTCAATACAAAATTGTAGAGCATTAAATTTCTTTAAGTTTGGTACATAAAAAGAGTTTGTATACTCAATATTAACCAAGATACGGCTTGTCAAAATGTAAAAAAATATCCGAAAAACAAATACCTATCGATATCCACTTTTTAGCTGAAAAAAATTCGGCGAAAAATTGAAAAAAAAAATCCAAAATTTTTGAAATTTCTCCCTCAAGTTAGCACAGGGACCTCGAGATCAAAAACTTAGGATAACATTTCCGTTAACTTTGAAATATTTTCCAGGCCAAAAGTTATATCGAGTAGTCTAGACTGGCTCTTATTTTTTTTCTCAGAGATGACATGAATTTTTAATTTAATTGTTGCCCTGGATACGCCCATGCACGTAAATATAAAGTTTCGGCCCTATCAGAGATGCCTCAATTGGTTAAAAGATCGAAATTTTAATTTTTAGACACCTATAATAAGATTTTTTACCAGTCCTGAATGCATAAAAACACGTATTCTATAACTTTTTCTCAATTCCAAAAAGCCTGTTTAAATAATTAACAAAGTTATGAATAAAAAAGTCCCGTTACAAGGTGGTGTTTTGCATCAACTAATCAATGCTGTTAATTTTAATTATAATAATTAATCTAGTTCTCTATTCCCTCAGACGTTTCGGACATCAGATTTAATTGAAGAAATTTTTTCTTAACATAATTGGACCCTGTTATGCATTAGTGTGTCAAGCGCCAAAAAGAAATTAAAAATTGAGTTAAGCACAGAATATTGTTTCAAATAATATTTTTTTATGAAATATGTCCTAAAAAAATTTATATTTAATGTTACTTGCACAATTGACAAAAAAAATTATATATAATCCAATGAAAACAAAAAACTTTAATGTTGATTTTCTCAAAACTCGGTAGCTGGCGCTTGACACACTAATACGTAACAGGGTCCAATTAGAGAAGTGTTTGGGGATAGCGCTCTACCATCTGCAACTATCACTAATTTTTACAGGAAATTAAAGGGTGTACACTACCCAGACAGCTTGAAATATTGCCAATATTTTGGAAGATTTGCAATATTCCTGCAATATTGAAAATGCACAGATATTTCGTTAAAAAATAATCCCCACTGTATTGATCAGTTTAATTTAGATCCGGTTGCTTCATTTCTAGTCAACTAGTGAATTTATCCAACCGAAAGAAAATCATCGATGTAGTAACCAAGAACACACTTAACCTTCGAGTTCAAAAAATGTCTTTTTTCACATATAATCATATTGTGAAGTTAGCAACTTAATAAAGGCATCATTTATCAAGCTAATTAATTTTTTAACTCAATTTCTTAAAACAAATAAACAAGGCTTGTGTTGCTAATTTCACCCCTTATACCCTTATACCGAACTTTGGGTCTTAAGGGGGACTATTATGAGGAATTTTACAATGCGGTTTTTTTTTTAATGAATTAAATTCATAAGAGATTATTGGGACATCGAGCTATAATTTGTTTAATGACTTATTAAAAAATTAACGTAATTAATTTTTTTGTTATCAAGCAAATACAAAAAAACAATCTGTCCCAATAATCTTTAATTTTTTTTAAATTTAAAAATGAATTTATTGTTATTATTAATCACATATTAATTAAGAAAATTTTAAAATAAGCTTAGATGATTTATTTAATCATAACTGTCAAATTAGTTCAGCATTCTTGCAATAGATGGCAGGCTAGACTAACAGACGATATAGTATTAGCCTATATCTGGCCTATATTTATATATTTTTATGCTTTTATAAAAGATACATAATATATAATAACATTTATAAAGTATTTATTGTTAAAAGACCAATGAAAATCAACCAAATGCATTAAATATTATTAGCTACCATTCTGACATCTCTTGGCAAATTTTTGAATTACTTGATTTTTTGGGCATACTTTTAATGACACACAACGCCCTCTTATCGGGAAAAACATGCGTAAACACTTCATTCCCGTAGCCCCTTAATTAGCTTAACTAGAAGTGAAAAGACACGAAACCAAGGGATAAAAGTGAAGCAACCGGATATCATTGTTTGTATTTAGCAAGTAATTTGTTTTGTTTTTGTTTTGCTTTCAGTACAACCTGGACTTGCGCGGCCTATCTTCCCGCGGCGCCTTGGGTCCCCCGTACCGAGAGGACGATGGCTCCGGGGCCGGGGCCGGTGCAGATGGAGCCAAGGGCGGCGGGGCCGCCGGCTCCGACCCCGGCATCTGACAGTTCGGGATGGCCCGAAGGGCCAAGGGCGATTCGCGCCGCACCCGGGTGTCTTTCCTGCTCTTCTAAATAAAAAAAAAAAAAAATTAAAACAAGAGTTGACACCACGGGCGCGGCATTCTCAGTTGCCACTATACGCAGCACGGGCCTCCAGGCCGCACGCTCTTAGACTCCACACACTCATCACCAACATCATCTTCATCATCATTAGCATAAAATATTTTTATTCTTTAAAGCCGCTTTTATACAGAAAATGACAATACAAAATCGAAATTACGGTATATCCATCTGCAGTGGCGTAGCTACAATTTAATGACGCAAAATTAGAAACACTTTGGCTGAATAATAAGCGTAGAGCCAGTTGAGAAAAATAGAAATCATTCATTTTAATCCCTTACGATATTCTTCAGGACAAGTGCTAAGTAATAGAAGTCTTATCTAGGAAAGAATTTGTTTTTTAATTTGCTCATTAAAATATGATTTCTCCCCACTCCTCTTTAAATTCAGCAATTTTTTTTGTAAATTAAATTAAATTTTCACCACCAGTTGCGTGTTTTCTCAGGACAATCGGTTGCCAATTTTATTCTAGAATTTATATATCTTTGGAATATAACACTGTGCGGCAAAATGAAACTTTTTTCCCTGCCCCGAGATAATCCCTTCAGATTCTTAAGTTAAAATGACCTCTTGAATCCAAATATGACCTCCGTTTTCCCCCACCACGTACCGTTTTCGGGGGGAGCCCCCAATTTATTTCCACCCCTTTTCGTTAATTATAGGGCCATGAATCAAATTTGGAGTGATGAAAAGGAATATTTTAGCCTAAACATTTCTTCAGAAGGTCTAGAGAAGTGAAAAGTTAAAAAACATTAACATTTGGATCCAAGGGGGGGGGGATGTGGGGGAGGATTTTGTCCCTTAAAATGCAAAAAAATCATTAAAAATGATCGATATTTTTCACTGATTTTCTACATATTCCAGCTGACAGACCCACCTCTCCCTTCCTTAAACATCCCTCAACTAAAAAAAAGATATATAGGACAAAGCGGGTGGGGTGTGGGCGATTCCGAAGCCCTTGCAAGAAGATGGAAGATTCACAGCTCAGTTGGTCAAATTGGCAAATATGCGGCCAACTTTCATTTTTTTGGGCTGATCTCTACAAATTTAAAGTTAAATATACGGATTCTTCTATGTCCTTCAATATTTCCATATTTTATCTAAAGGGGTAGAAATTATTTCTTGTCAAAGTTTGAAAAAAATTATAATTTATGAAATATAAAGTTACGCTTTTGTAAAAAAATCATTAAAAATATGACATTTATAAAAAATTTATTTAAAGAAAAATCTACATGGGGTGGGCTACCCTTTACTCAAGGGGCACAATTTTTTTTGTTTTGAACGTAAATGCAGATGCAGATAACAGAATCTATGAATGAACATTGAACCATGTAAATAGGTATAGCAGGTGAATTTCTGTAAAATGCTTGAATTTCTACTAGAGTAAACGGATAAAGCATTTTTATCCGTTTACTCTTACCTCTAGTAGAAATTTAAGCATTTTGCAGAAATTCACCTGCTATACAAATTTACATGGTTCAAATGCTTTGGTTGTTTTAATATACACTGTAAAAAATTTTCAAGCAATACTTCATATACAAGTAGAGGAACTCTGTTTCATAAACTGTTTATGAATATATATGAGAAAGTTCAATTTGTTGCCAACCTAACAAATTTCTTGTATATTTTAAAATTAATTATTTTGGTAAAAATTGTTAATTTTAATTTTAATTTTTACAGCTATTTAGTTGAATTATTTTATAAAAATTATTTAATTAGTATGATTTTAAAATACTTCATAAATATTTAAATAGTTTAGAGCGCGAATTTCAAACCAGAATTTAATAAATTTAGATTTGTGAAATAAATTTTAAAAGAATAATTTCAAGTTTCCTTAAAATAATTATAAAATAATATTAATAAAAATTCCTTGAGGTAGTCGAGTTATTTGAGAACGTTTAGACCAGTGATTCTCAACTTGTCACGGTACACTTTTAACGATTTCAAAATTTGGCGGCACACAAAGAAAAAGATAAGTTTAAAAGTTGGTAATTTGTTCATATACTTTATATTAATTTTATTTCATATCCTGGGTATATTAATATTAAATCACCGAAGTATATGAAAAATGATTGAAAATTCATATTTTTTTTTACAGTGTAGGCATGCGGTAATAAAATTGTTTAAAATAATAAAACTGCTTTATTATTTACACTTTACTACAAATTAAAATTAGTCATAGGCTTACAATGAAAATGAAAAGGGGGCTGCCTCTGCCTCTACACATCCTTCATTAAATAACACAAACACAACTTTTACATTTGAAATCATTAATAGAAATAAGTGGGTAAATTCTTTAACAAATGTCGTATCCAATGATAGTGCCATAAATTCGGCATCAGTAGCTGAAAGGGCAGCACTCACAATAAAAATTTCATCAGTTTTATCCTCAGCATAAATGTTTCTTCCCGAAATTCTCTCTCCCTTGACTAGTTATTTGAGCAATTGTCCTCAAAATCGGTATAAAAGCGGCTTAAGATAGAGTGAGAAACAAAACTAGAGCAATAATTCTTTTTTATTTATTCTAGAATGTTATAAAAAAAAAAAAAAACATTCTTTTCTCAGGGCTTTTTAACATTTCTTTCTCTATCATAATTTTTAGAGACAATCATCAGATGTAGAGGAAAAAAAAGAAAAAGTTTTTCTTTGATCTATTCAACACACACACACACGCTTGTTATTAAACAAACAAAATCAATGCAAAAACTTGAAAAAAAAAAAAATTCCTCTACATCTATAAATAATAATAAATAATAGATAGTACAAGATTTTATATGAATATAATTTTTAGATTAAAAATGATTCTAAGAGCGTGCGATTAAAAAAAAAAAAACATCGAATTACTTTTTTTTTATGATATTTGAATTTTTTAACCATAATTTTTTTTAAGGAAATTGCAAATTTGAGAGGAATTTTAAAAAATATATTTTTTTTTTTTAAATTTTACATATCAAAGTGATGATGATTTTATTTTATAGAAGTATAAATATTTTTGATAATTGATAACGCACAATTTATTTACAAATTAGATTAGAGGGGGAACCCCGCATGCAATCAGGAGGGTAAAAGATCTCCTGGTAATAATTATTATTTTCGGCTTTTCCCCAAAATCTCCGGATATTTTTTTTTTGAAATTTCATTATAAAATCATTTTATTTTACAAATCTGGAGAAAAATTAAAAAAAAGGTCGAATGAAAAACGGCGCCCCGAGGTGAAAGCTTCGCCCCCTCGGCCCTCAAAGGCTAGTTACGCCGCTGGTGCTGTGGTGTACGTGGTTGGGGCCAGGGGCGTACCGAGACAGTTGGGGGCCGCGCATAAGTTCGAAGAGGGGGCCTTATATTGGATTTTTTTTTTTTTTTTTTTTTTTTTTGGGGGGGTGGTCATCTTTAAATATCCCTCTCACTCAATACACAAAAATATT